>OU015497.1:26786683-26834183 GCA_907164885.2 Dolomedes plantarius
ATATATATATATATATATATATATATATATATATATATATATATATATTTATATATATATCATTGTTTTTATATTAATTTTTAACACATATATGCCCTTCTATATTGTACATCAGTCTATACCGAGGGTGGGCAACTTGCGGCCCGCTACAGACTTTTTTGTGGCTTGCCAAGACAGCCAGAAAAACTGCCAACATTTTATTTAATTTATATTTATTGATTTTTATGATACAATTTATACCTTTTCTGAAATGCAAAGTTAACGAATAACTGCAATAATTTTAAAAGGTGCGGTCCTCCCGCTGACCTCCGCTTCCACAAAGCGGCCCCCGAGCCAAAACAATTGCTTACCCCTGGTTTATGCAAATCGCTATGTTTCCAGTCAACAACATTGTAATATATTGGTAAAACTGTAAATCCTTCCTGTACATAGATCATTTAGAGCCAATTTCCTAGATGGGGATGAATAGCTTGCCGATAAAATACAGAAACTGTAGGTGATAACTTTAGGCGATGTTTGCTTAAAAGTAATTTTTTTTTCCCAATGCGGAGACACATGTCGTCAAACATTCGCCTATACTAAGCCGCAGTTTTACTGTCCATTGCTTAAAAGCAGTTTTAAATTGATGAAACGAGTTTTTGATTTTGTAACGTATGATATAAAAAATATAAATGAACATAGCATTTCATGTAGAGCAGGGGTGTCAAACTCGCAGTCCGCGGGCAGCATGCGGCCCTCGACGAACGTTTTTGCGGCCCGGCCAATATATTGGCACACAATAATATATAATAGAATAACCGACGCAGAATTATATAATAAGATAGGAAGAATTCGCTAAATGTTTTTTAATGATACTCTCTTTTGCTATTATTAAACAAAATGCATATATTTATGTTGAATATACTGTAATTAGGTAAATAAACCTACGTTTCTATTAATATTTATTTTTTTTGTGGCCCACTTATAGTTAAACCTTGTTTGTGTTGCCAAAGGTAGCCTTTGAGTTTGACACCCCTGATGTAGAGCATATTACCCCCTAATAAAAATTACAGAAATCGCGGCGGCAAATTTACATATGGCATAAGTTTTGGCGAGCTGTCATCTCTAAGTCTTTAAGCCCTATGTTTGAGGGACTTTTGAGTGGACATTGTAAAGAAGAAGGTATGGACCACATTAAAATAACAGCCGGTATCCCAAGAGGAAACGGACAGGTGGAGAGGATGCACAGAACCTTCATCCCGATTTTGTCGAAACTAACCATCAATGATGGAACCAAATGGTATAAGCATGCACCTGCCGTTCAAAAAATTATTAACAGTACCATTTCAAGATCAATAAAATTTACACCGTTTGAGCTTCTTACTGGAGTTAAATTAAAAAGTAAAGAAGATTTAAATAGACTGTAAATAACGTTATATGGAGGGACGACGAAGGTGTTATTCTGTCAGTTTCACTGTCTAGCAAAATGTAACACTTCTTCTAATAGTCATCTTTTTTAATGCAATACGCACTTCTCTTTCGTCGTCGATGGATTAATTTGTGCTTGGGCTGCCACACCAGCACTTCAGGGCATCGGAAAACCTCTGTGTGACATTACATCTGTGTGTTTGGGTGTATCTATATACATGAGCACAATGCGTGTGTAGGTGTATTGTGTGTACGTGTGCCTAGTCGCCCAGAAATTTCGTGGAATTTAGCTTTAAAGAAAATCCGCACGGGAGCTAGATGTCAGTCCCTATATGTAGCCTTCATCGCATACAACATATCTTCATTACTTCAGTTTTTTACCGGCCATGAGTTTCTTTCCCTGCGCATACGTTTGTGGAGATAAAATTAAATGGAAGATGCACTCGAAAGCAGCAGTTTCAGACTTTATTCCTTGCGTGTCCAGTAGATGTGTATAATATGTTACATCTGATACATTGAAACTGTCATCCGCAGCTGAATTCTTGTCTCGTAATCCTTTATACTCCATATTTTTTATTTTTTTTGTATTTTTTTTTACTAATACTTGTAGTAAGATGCAGAACTATGAAAAGAAATGTGTCGAAATCTATCGGGGTCGATTTTTAAGGAGTTTAGTTCTATTAGCCTTTCAAACGATGCATTCATCCTTGTTTAAAGTTTGACGGACGATTACCTAATGTCCAGGGCACTAGTGTTTGGTAATAGATTAGATTCGGAAAGTCTTCTACATATATATGCATTTTTCACGTTGAACTGCAATTCTGCCTTTTTAAGAGTAGAATAATGCGATAATATTTACTATTTTTATTTTCTAACACTGACGATAACTATTTGGAATTTCCAGTGTTATAAACTTTCATAATATCGGGAAAAGGGCATTTTTTATTTTCTAACACTGACGATAACTATTTGGAATTTCCAGTGTTATAAACTTTCATAATATCGGGAAAAGGGCATTTTTTCTCTCTTTGTAGTAATGCACATTCTCTCAATGAGTAAAATGACTTTTCATTTCGTAAAAGTCTTACTATATTATCTACTTTTCCCTCATTAACGCATAAGCCGACTCAAGATTTCAGGCAGGAAATATGCGCAAAATCACCTCATAAAGACGAAATTAATTACTTCTTCTTCACGAACATAAATTAGTTTGTATCTAGCGTTAAAGCCAAGATGCCCTTTTTTAACATGATTCATAAGGGATTACACTTTTGGGAGATAGAGTTTTGGAACGGTATGGTTTAATCAAGTTTAAGAAATCTACATCTGCTCTCTGACTGTGCCGACTACATCAGATTGTTAAACAACCCTCCGCGTCTTTCAACATTTGTGTTCATTATTACTGACAAGAACTCATAAGACTAGCCGCCGTTTATACTTTCTGTTGCGTATTTTAAGATGTTGCCATTTAGACACGGATTGCCAAATTATATAAAAAATATGCAACACTGTACATATTGTTTTGGTATTTTTATGTAATATTTATATAATTTGGTCCGGTGTGTCTAAAAACAGCAGTAGATATTGTTTGCTTCAGTGTTCACACATACCAGATGTCGATATCATCCCATCCTTGATAAAATGTTCATCAATATACTCGCGGACATCGTTGTCTAAAATTTCGAAAACTTTACACTTTCCTAGATTTTCTACTCAAACTATGTGTCAACTTAAAGGAAAAAGGTTATCATTTGGGATACGTAATTTTCGTATTTACGAAATAGATGAGAATAAATGCGAAATTTGCCGATATGAGTGAATAAATGGGAAAATTATTTTTTTACTATTTTTCGGCGAAAACTCGGTGATAAATCACTTTTTAAGCGAAATTAGGTAATAATAGTAATAATTTATCAACCTAATTGCTTATCTAAGACTATCCACGGTCTTTAACTGAGCAATCTCACTATCGAAATTTGCTTATTACTCATTGCTAAAGACTTAAGGAACAGAATGTGGAGACTACTACAATGTTACCTTTTAAATAAGAATTTTGATACTTATCTAACCAATTAAATAAAATTGTGATTTCTTATAATAAAGTTTTTTAATATATATATATATATATATATATATATATATATATATATATATATATATATATATATATATATATATATATATATATATATATATATATATATATATATATATATATATATATATATATATATATATATATATATATATGTGTATATGTATATATATGTATGTATATATATAGTATATATATGTATATATATATATATATATATATATATATATATATATATATATATATATATATGTATATATATGTATATATATATATATGTGTATATATATATATATATGTATATATATATATATATATATATATATATATATATATATATATATTTATATATGTATATAATATATATATATATATATATATATATATATTTATATATGTATATATATATATGTATATATATATATATGTATATATATATATATATATATATATATATATATATATATATATATATATATATATATATATATACATATATATGTATATATATATATATATATATATATATATATATATATATATATATGCGCAAATAAATGCGAAATTTTATATATTGTAATTTTTTTGTGAAATTTCGATATTTTTATGCAAAATTTAAGTACCCCTAGTTATCATTGAATCGTAATAAATGGGGATGGAACGGAATAAAAACCTTCGACACAAGCGCATGCTTCACTTATCGAGGATTCGTGTATCTAATTATTTTCCCAATGAAGAAACAATGCACCATACTAGAAAATAAGGAAAATAAGACTAAAAAACTATTTTTCCGCTGGTAATCAATGGTAATTTTTTAATTTATAAATGACAAAATTTGATATCATAATATGAAGTTTTGTAGGAGAGGATTAAAGTTTTCCATTCCTTATTTTCTGCTTGAGTGGGTGAATAAGTAATTGAATATCTCCAACTAGACTTAATTCATTTCATAAAAAAGTCGTGAGGTTTGTTAATGAGGATCAAGGCATCGTTAGGAGTTTTACTGGTATATTGCACATCTATCCAGAAAAAAGGTAGTCTTGGATTCCATTCTTGATCAGGTCAAATTGCTTTTCCAAGCGGGTGGGATAAATAGTGCGAAAATGTAGCAAATGTTATAAACTGTAAATAATCTTAAACTGTAATTTTTAAATTTTTCCCGCCGATGGAATTTAAATTATAATGAAGGTGAATGTACATCAGACAAAAATTTTAATTTCAAGCTTTAAGTTTTCCGGTCTTAAAGCTTGCGAGGAAGCGTCTATAGTAAAATAATTCAATTTATTAAATAAATTTTTAAGGTGGATAAACGTACTTTGGATTTTAATAGTAATAGAGAAATTAATGCCGATATTTTTACTTTTCATTATCTAATACCATCTTGACAATTCTAGCGGCTGTCAAAGGTAGCTCTGGACCCCTTCAGAGTATCCTTAGTAAGACTGCAGGAAACGGTTGTGTTGTAAAGCTAGTCTTTTGATACCTATTTTATTTTTCATGACTACATACTTTTATATAATTTGGTAATCCCCGTATAAATGAAAGTAAAAAAATGCGCTATATATCCCCGCAAAAGGAATACTAGAAATGTGCTTAATAATTTTCAAAATAATTCGAGTAATCTCGGTTAATACTTTCCAGAGAGGTAAAATTCACCCCCAAAACGAGAGAAAACGCAATATGCGGGAAAGCTAAGAAAAGTGGAAAGGGATTTATAATGCTTCATATAAAATACATATCATCATAAAATTATATTTTTATTGCTAGAGCCCCCCCCCCCCCCTCTCCATGAGATTTAGATACCAGTTGAAATTGATGGATAGAATTAGGACGAAACGTTGGAGGTTTGAAGATCTCGCTTGCTTACCAGATAGCCGACGACGAGACGCAGTGGCCTCGTTTCGGCTATTGACAGGCCATGACTGTCTGGGTGAGCAACTTCATCGGATTAATGTATTTTCCCAGCCTTTCTGTCCACTTTGTGATCTTATGAAACCCATGAATAGAGCACATCTGAGTCGCTGTGGATCACTTCTTGGTTGTGACTGCGAGACCGCGTGCCAGAGACTGTCTAAGGCAATGACTGCGGTCATTTACTTTCTTGTTACTTATGTGTAATTGTTTGTATTTCCTTTTTTCTTTGCCTTGCCATTAGAAATAAAAAAATTAAAAAATGCCATAGCCCTCCCCCCCCCCCCCCCACGGTTGCCCATCTCCGTTGGCATGCTACTTTCCTTTATATCTATTATTTTTTACGCATATGGAATAAATAAGCAAAAACTAACGAGTAAATTAACAGGGGGGCACCTCCCGTTGTCGGATCACTCCCCTTTCGATATACTCATTTTGCGTGAATAAAAAAGAAATAGCGAAAGATTAGCTCGAAAATTAACGTTATATAAAGAAATAAAGGAAAACCGTTGCAGATTTGAGCATATTATTTTATATGTTTAGGATAAATAGATTTTTAAACGAATTTATAACAATATATATTATTTATTTTTTATCTAATATTTATTCTTAATATATTTTTAAAAATTTAGTCACGCACGTAAAATGTTTGATTTGATTTGCTGCTTTAATTTACATAATCTACGATATAAGAGCGAATCTGTTTTTTTTTTTCTAATGGTGGAAACTTCACTGCCTTTCGTTTCATCGCTTCGTGGTCAAATTTAAACGCATTTTTCTCAACAAAATCTTCATCAAGATAGCAGACAATGTTCAAGTAGCCCGTCCAAGGTTTTTGTTGGGCTCAGCTTTATACCACTAAAATTCTTAGCATCAGCAATAATAGTTTTCTTTTCGGCCAAAGATAAGATCTGAGCATCTCAATAATGAGATAATAAAGTTAAAATAAGCTAACTATACACATACTATGAAAGCATAGATAAATAAAATTGACTGGGATGGAAGGTTTAAGTTGCACGAGGCCGGACAATCGTATGAAGTGTCTTATCGTTATTTGAGATATTCTAATTTCAGTTTCAATGTACTGTGCTGAGCTTATTTTCGTCATTTTAATTCATATTATTTTAGGAAATGTATCATAAGGGAGCGTACATAGTGGATTTTTCTATAGTTTTGCATGTAACGATAAATTCATGTTTTTGTTTATAAAAGATGGAAATTAATAAATTTCATACGCGATGTCAAGGTAACTATAATATTTCCCAATTTACTTCCGATTGTGTTTACTTGTGTAAAAATATGGCTATGGAATGAGATTATCTCACATCGCAGTCCTAGCCGCCAACATCTTGATGAATGTTTTCACAATTTGAACGAATTGTCTCAACAGTCGTCGAGATATATACATAAAAAAGCGATATATGAAAGTGAGTTTCACCGGCAATATCGTATGAAGGGCTTCCGACGATGCGATGGCGATAAAAGCGCCAAGCCGGCGCCCCTTCTCCCCATACTTCTCGTACATATGCTCATTCTTTATCATTCCTCCATCCGCGTTGACCGCAGGCACTTTTCTCTCTCCCGTTGTCAACCTTTACTGAACTTCAGCTCTCACATCATCATTTCGTTGACACTTGATATTGAGATTAAGAGTACAGGAAGAGGGCAAAATATGTGCCAGATATGCGACAGTATCGATTGAGTGCCAAAATCGATAGCCCCCCCCTAAAGAGGTGAAGGTTCCCACGCCGTTGAGCACCTTGGAACTTCGGGGGAGGAAGACAAGAGTTGGAAATGAGAGGTAAATAAATTAGATCTCAGAATTATTCTACATAGCATTTCCCTTTTCTGAGTTTTTCATGTCACTTTAAAAGTCAGGTGTAAACACAAGCTGTGGTTTCATGTCATTGTGTTGTGAAGTGATAAGTTAATTTTCTCAATGTGTTTATATTATTGAAAGACATGTATATATATATATATATATATATATATATATATATATATATATATATATATATATATATATATATATATATATATATATATATATATATATATATATATATATATATATATATGTATATATATATATATATATATATATATATATATATATATATATATATATATATATATATATATATATATATGTATATATATATATATATATATATATATATATATGTATATATATATATATGTATATATATATATATATATATATATATATATATATATATATATATATATATATGTATATATATATATATATACATATATATATATATATATATATATATATATACATATATATATATATATATATATATATATATATATATATATATATATTTATAAATATTTCATTAACTAAAGACTACTAGAATAAAAGTCCTAATAAATAAATTACTTTTAACCATTGCTTAGGTTTATGATTTTTAATTATTTTTTTTATGAAAACGTAGTTTAAAATTTTAGATTTATGCTATAATGATATTAATCATTAAGAAAATTAATCATTGAAACCTTCTCATCTGAAAAAGGATTTTTTTAAAAAAAATCCCGCCCAAATACTTAAGCTAATTGTAATGAGATGAAACCGTTAATTTGCCACTATTACATATCTCGTGATACGTTCGGTGGGTAAATATTATAGGTCCAATTGTTTTGAAATAACATATAATTTTTCTTATTCTGTTATGCAGTCGGACTTTCCTACCATTTCTTTGAGCTGCTGAAGTCTGTGTAGACACATTTATTAGGAGAATTTTAAAAGCGCAACCGTCTTACTCCCAAAATGTTGTTAATTTGGATATGAAAGCATAAATCAGCAGTTTAATATATTTTCTAATCAGATTTCTGAGTGGAATTTGCATGTTTATAAGAAAACATGTAGACAGCTCAAGGCAAATATCTGAGAGTATGACATTAAGGATCACACTAATTTCTCTAGAATAATTAAATTTCCTAAGGCGTTTAAAACTGCTATTCACATCCGTTTTATTATTAATAATATTATCGTGAAAATATGCATTTACTTTCTTTATTCATGTCTCGATTTTGTCAGGTTAAAAATATACTTGCTTTCTAAAATGAATTTTGCTTTCCTTTTAATTCAGTAAGAAGAAAATAAGAACGTAAATTATTATACAGAACTATTCATCTTTTTGCTGTCGGTGAAGAGAAAAAGTGATGAGACACAATGATAATCGGTTTATGAAAGAAAAAGACTTGAACAGAAAATTCACATAAACGAAAAAATGTTTCTTTCAACCTATGTATTTTCATAAAAATTAACGTACACTTCATGTAACTCAATATCCTTGTGAGGCAACAATTTTGAAACATAAAACATTAGAGAAAAGTTGGTCATTACATTAAAATATTTTTGATGTGATGTAACTACCTTAACGTTTTTTTCGTATCTGTATAAAATTAAAGAAGATCCGAATTAGAAAAGTATGTAAATTAAGTGACGAAGTTCTTTTGAAAAAAAATTAAATAGACTGAGTTTCTAAAATATCTTGGATGCTATAAAATATATATAAAAATAAATTTCAAATATATACTGTAAAATCCTGAATTTCAGAATAGAAATATACAAAAAAAAAATATTTAAAACGTTTCATCAACTCTCACTCCTTTTCAATATCAGTTTTTGACGATTATAGTTGACTTACGTTTAATCTTATACTCAGATCATAGGTCCATACACTTTCGCACCTTAAATATAATAAATTTAGATGTGGGATGTCATTTCAAAATACTGTTATTCAACTGCGGGGGAATAAATTTAAAGCAGGAAATAACTTCTTTATTTATCACTCATATATGTGTATATCAAGAGTATAAACTCTTTGCTGATTTCAAAAATAAAGTGAATCCCTTTGCTGCCAAACACACCGAGGAGCCTGCGTCAAAGCCTAAGCGATAACCTTTAGGAAGTAAGTTGTTTGTAACGACTGCGGGTTATCAATACTGCAGATTCTTTCCCTCCTTAAATAAAGTTCCTGAAAATCAATGAACTTGATGGCACAACAGCGCGTAATCGGCAGTTCCTAAAAAGGGATGATTTCCTCAGTTTCATCTGAAGCATCTTAATGTTTCATTCAATTATGGATGCCAGACCATCAGAAGCTGTACAACCGCTAGCTAGAGAGAGAAATATTTTTTTTAAATCTGGAGTGCCTAATGTTTTTTTAAATAACAACACCAGAGAGCATGCATGTTTGTAGATTGTTTATTTATTTATTTATTACAAATCCCCGGAAGTTTGGCTATGACGCCATTTGTTCCCAGTAAAGGGCGAGACTGCTGGACATTCATTGTTTGTAGATTGTTGTTCTTAGTATATTGTTTAGATATTATCATCATTTTCCCATGACGAAGAACTGAGAGTCTGTTAATCAATTTCAGGAGGAAAAATTGTTAACATTAAAATTTTAGTTAAACGTTCTTAGATGCGGTTTTTATACGTAATTCTGAAAATCATCGACAAGTCACGGATATGAAATGCCGTGAGGTACATCTATGTTGGATTCAGCCATGGGCGGCTCCAGTCCAGAGTTTTGAGGGGGGCAACGTCAGCTCTTTGGGTTATAATATATATATATATATATATATATATAATATAGTTAATATATATATATATATATCTTTTATATATATATATATATATATATATATATATATATATTAGGCAATAAAAAAAATACACTGGGCTTTTTTTTTGGGGGGGGGGAATTGCCCCTACTGCCCCCCCCCCCCCTGGAGCCGCCATTGGATTCAGCAAGATTATTGTGAGAAATTGTTCTAAGATATTGTCATAAGATTATTGTGAGAAAATATTTTTATATTTAATATAAGAGTATTTTCTTACAAGTGAGAAAATATTCTTATATTCGAAACATAACTATTGCTTGAAAACTACTCCGCATTTAGTTGTTTCACCCTAATAAAATTTTCGACACTCCCCGCAGGATTGAAAAGGAATGTTAACGTGCAATTTTTTTTAAAGAAGTAAGCACTTATAAAATGCATGTGAACTTTATATCACGTTATAACTTCAATGCATGTGAACTTGATGTGATAGAATAATACGAGGTTATGAGATTCCAAATCTGAGCCTTCGATTAATGTATGTGACATCCTAGTGGTGTCACGTACAAAGTTTACTGTATGTAAATAGAAAAAGCAAATGTTCTTTATGAATGCTCTCAGCAAGAAAGACACCGTTTCCCCATGGCTGACAGAATTCCATATTGATTTTCTGTAAAATTCTGCATACCTACCCCTGAGTTTCATGGATCATAAAAAGAACCTAAATTTCCAATCTCGATAGTAGCTGAATAGCATGAATAAACATGCTGTTGTTGTTGCTAATGCCCCCTGGCGGTAAGTTCCAGACCAGGTTCATATAGGCTTTGCGGGCTGAGGAATGTGGCTTCGGTTTACAATAGCACCACATGGGTGCGATTCCGACTTGGCTAGGGGCCACCACAATTTTGACCGAGCACCCACAGGGGCGACATCTGGGGAGGGGGGGATCGTGCCTTCTTCCACCCTCTCTGACATCATAGAAGGACTTTACGGTCTATGGATTTAACGTGCCCATATCCGGCCTAGACACGAAGGTATTAAATGGTGCTTGTCAGGATTCGAACCGAGCACCCTCGGCGCCGAAAGCCGACACGTACCACTAGGCTACCTCGGGCCAACACAGCTTCTTAATAGGTATAATGTAAAACAAGAGTGGTAACTACTCTCGAACTAATAAATAAAGATTTTCCCCATTTCAAGGCGTATTAGATGTGATTGTGTTTATGGACAATTCATAAATGCATCAAAGTTACGAATGCAATATTTGGGAATTTTCTTTAGAGATACACCCAATACTCCTCGGCCTGATAAAGAACTCTATTAATTCGATCGAAACTAGTTGTCTCTGATTACGGCTTTTAAGACGCTGTTTGTTTCTGTTATGAGTTTTCGGCAGGTTTCATGTAATCGATAGCAGTTGTTTGTTCTACCGGATTAGATCAAGTTCTTCGAGATGGATCCAACCACTGCTGTAGAAGGTAAACTCTCACTGTCTACTCACGTCTTCCATTCATTTAAATTAGAATTTTTTAAAACAGTTTTCTTGTCAGATCCCCCTTTGGGAGGAATTTTTTACCCAATTTTTTTGATCAAATCGAATTTTTCAATTATAGAATTGAAAAATTTACAGTTATTGGTTGCTGAATATTGTCAAGTTAAGGTAGTCATGTATGTTTAGTCATTGACACAACTTAACGATGATTTTTTTTTATTGTTTTTGTCAAGTAGAGTTTTATTGTTTTTGTCAAGTTTTTGTCACCTGATCAGGAGACAGAGACTGAAGAATTTTATTGCTTAATAAATAGTCGGATTAATTTCATTTTCTAGAAATTTCTCTCTAGTATAATAGAATTCGAATTTCATTGACTCTTTTACTGATTAGTGTTTGCTTTTAAATTACTTCTTGTCTCATGATCTTTAAAAATTTTAACTGAGAAATATTCATTTTACCCCCTGAGTTGACATCACGACCCCTCAGGCGATTGCAAGTCCTTAGTTCAAAAACGCAGTAAGTACTAGCAAGTGTGACGCACGGCCATTTGACAGCTCGTCATACTTGCTAATTAGATACCCTTGACTGCTTTTTCGGTTGCATACTTGAATGAGGGCTGTGCACGGTTTTACGAAAAATGTGTGCCGAGAAAATGGTGATTGGAAAATGAACTTGGACTCTATAGAAAACTTGGTAGAAACAACAGCAGCAAAAAAGAAACAATACCCCACAATCTTTAGACATAATTGTTTGTGCGGATTGGTATTAACTGGCAACGTGGTATGATGAAAAATTAAGCAGTACCGTATTTTACTATGAAGCTGCTAATGGTGAAGAATTACAATATATATAAAATGTTTGCTTACGTATTGCTAAGTTTTTAAAAAATAACCTTTTTTATCTTCCTGTAAAGGGTATAATGCTTTTGAGAGTAAAACATTAAGATGGCGAAACTAAATATTTTTCCTCTGTATGATTTAATTTTTCTGTTAAATGTAGAGCTATAATTTTAATGCAGTGCGTGTCTTTATCGGCTAACTAATAAACATTAATGTTCGTGATTCTCAGTATTTGAATTTCAAATGAATGGGAAATTTTTAATTAAAAACAAATATGTTTTACAATGAATAATTTAGCAGCCGCAGTCGCTTTAATTTAAATCAATTTTGTTTTTATAAGATTCGGTCTCATTAGCGTAGTTCATTAATATGCTAGAATGGGAAAAAAAAGATCAGCTATTTAATATTGAGAGAAAAATATTTGTTATCTATAAAATACATAATGCTTTTGAATTTAAAAAATTAACACAGCCGAATTAAATATTTTTCCTTTCGTGTAATTTGATTTTTCTCTTAAACGCAGTAATTTAATTAACGGGCTTTTTTTTTTTGCGGCTAACTTTTTGCACAAATGTTCGAGATTCTTTATTTCTGAATTTCAAATGAACTGGAACTTTTTAATTAAACACATATTTGTTTTACGTAGAATATTTTACTAAATGTGGTTTATTTTAGATTTTATCCTTTCAAGATTTGATCTCATTATCGTAGTTCATTTAGTTTCATAATATGCTAGAATTAGAAGAAGAATTAGTTTCCCAATATTGAAAGGAAAATATTTATTACTTTGAGATACCCTGGAAATTATTTTAATAGACCATCGTACTTTTTTTTCTAAATTTTGTCTTCGTCTATTATCGATGAAATATTTAAGGAAATATTTACAATGACGCTCTATAATTTATTTTGGAAAATGACTTTTGTAGAAAAAAATTACCATTCAAGTTTTCCAACGCTATCATTTTTATCAAAATGTAACTATTTTCTTGAAAGCGATCTCTTTTGACCTTTTTACAACAGTTAACTCTTTGAAGTATTCACTATAACGTTTTGAATAGTATCTTTGATGTTGCCTGTAGACATGTAGAATGAATCCTTTACTATTTTTTTACACTCAAATTCAAGAGAACTTGTTAGACGGCATGGTAAAGTGATGAAACAATTTTTCTGCACAAAATCCTCAATATTGCAAACAAAGTATAAAGAGAATTAAAAAGAAAGGTAACTACTTAAATAAAAGAGTAGTCTATCCGACGCAAAAAGCAAATTGGCTGAAACGACCCTGTGATGTTTTTGCACGTCGCGAACGTCACATCGCTATAGTAACGGAAATGCCACCCCGCATCACCTTGTGACCAAAATGTGAAGTCTCCTCGTAAAATGGCCGTTTCAAGACTTACTTGCAATCCGTATTTCTAAATTAAATAAGAACAAACATATAGCCATATGAAGTTCGTTAAGGCTGCTGTGTACTAATCTTACTGGATTCGCTCATCTCAATGTTAACCTATGGAGAAAATTTGTCTACTATTTAGAGCTACACAGATGCTGATAATCCAATAAAAATGGTATTTTGAGATAGCTTGAACTTTTCTGCACTTCGCAACAGGATTCATTTTGTACATTTTGTCCACCAAAGGAATTTATGAGCGTTTAAAACACACTATACCAGATCCCCCCCCCCCCCCGAAAAATGCCTCAAGGTGTAAAATTTCTTTCTCTATTACGGAGTACAATTTTTTTTTCTTTAATCTTTAAATCCAAGTCGGCAATCCTTGGGCAAATTTTCTCCATATTGAAGTGAGCGAATCCAATAAGGCTAGTACACAGCAACCTTCAGGAAGGTCTTTGCAAAGTCTTGCTGGTGTAACAGTCAGCGCAAACGTCAGAAAACCAGGAAGTCTGCGTTCGATTCTCGGGTCAGTTCAGTTATTTTCTGCTGCGAGAAAAAACAGGGTGTGAGAATATGTGGCACTGTTGTGGCAGGTCATCTTCATAACATCAATACCGACTAGTGTTAATTTCCCTTCTTTACCTACGGAAAATGAAGTGTTAAATTGCTTGTTTTTGATTCGAGATTCGAGTCTTTAGAGGTTAGGTTTAACTGTGTTACGCACTATAAAATAGCGAGGACAGGAAAGTAGCCTTTTATGGTGAGCAGAAATTTACAGTAGAAAACTGTCAAATTTACTTAAGATCACAAAGAATGGTTTTAAAATGTAAAAAAGAAATTTTCAAATTTCGGCATTCTCTAAGAAGAGAATTCGTAGAAGACGGAGGAGTTTCAGTACTTAAATTCATCCCGTTAATTCAGTATGAGGAAATAGTCCTTCGAGAATTGCTTTCTCACAATAAATATATACGTCGCATTTGTGCGATATTTCAGAAAGAGCTTGGTAAACCCGGCATTCTTTCTCTATCACATTTGCCATTATTTTCGATGTTAACCCACGAATGAGTACTCATAAATTACCCATGTCTGGGGAATATGGTTTATTTTCAGGCCTA
Source organism: Dolomedes plantarius (assembly GCA_907164885.2). Taxonomy (NCBI): domain Eukaryota; kingdom Metazoa; phylum Arthropoda; class Arachnida; order Araneae; family Dolomedidae; genus Dolomedes; species Dolomedes plantarius. Next base: position 26,801,535 of record OU015497.1, read on the forward strand.
AATTTGGAGGAAATCATCCCAGCTTCGAACAATTCGAGTTTGGTACAAGAAATGTCGAAGCAAACAAGAATTTCTAGAGTAGATTTCATTGATATTCTATTAATTTCCTGACCAACAATTCAGCCTAAAAAATAAGTAAATAACGAATTTCTTTAAACTTTTAATCCTTAATAATTGAATGAAACAGTTATGAAGTGAAAGTTTATGAGAACGTCTACAGTTGTTCTATAGAGTTTTTGATAGTAGCTTTGTTCGTATGATAAATGATGTTTTACTACACAATGGAACAAAATAAAGGAATTTAGATTATTTTATTTATTAAATATATGACTTAATAAAGCTACACCAACAATCCCACCCCTCCAAAAATCAAATAAGAAAATAATAATAATAGAATTTCTTCTCTGGCAATTTTTATCTTTCACTTAACTTAATAACACAATAATCAAAACAAAACAAAAATTTGGCTTTAAAATTTTAATGTCTTTTTTACTTGCTTACTTTGACATAAAAATACAGGCTTGTAACATGGAGAGCAGATTTTTTTAGCTTCAATAATACTAACCTGAGATGTCGCGTATGTTACTAAAATAAGCATTAATCCTCCGAATTTCCATGATCAAAAACTGATCAACAATCATTCTGCCTCCAAAACCCCGCTTGGAAATATAAATTATTTAGCCTGTTTGATCTAAAAAAATCAGATATTATTATTAAGGCAATAAAATAAAACGTAGAATACTATATTGATCAAACCAACCTAGTTTCAAAAAGTACTAAATATCTATTTCAGAAGTTTAAATAGAACATTTTTCTTCGACAGAACGACAAAGAAACTTCTCTTGTGAAAGGCTTTCGGAATGTCAATATCCGAGCTATTTTTCAACTCAAAAAGAGCTATCACAGAAGAGAAATAGAAATAGTTAAAAAAAGAAAATGATTGAAACGATGTTTAAAAGTTGAATGTCACTTTACCAAAAAAGTATTGCATCGATAAATGTAGAGTAAAACTGGAAACTATCTAGTTCGTCAGTTGGAGTATTAGGAAAGATAAGTGAAGACTGGTAATTCTAATACATCATCAGAATTCAATGCTTTCGGAACACTCTAGGAATTATTTATATACTGAGTCACATATTAAATCATGAAAACAAGATTTACTAATCATGTTAGGAACATGCATGTCAGCTTACGGCTGAAAATATCATTTACATTTCACCCAAATAAAAACTCATTAAAAAAAAACCCCAAATAAACCCCAAATAAAAGCAAGAAAAGAATAATAAAGTTTCAATTTTATTTATCTGCAACTTTAAGTTTTCTACACTTTGAAAAAATTATTCTGCTTCTTCTTTTCCATCTGTGTAAGTAAGAAATCTTCGAAACGTGATTAAAAAAAAGAAAAATCTGTTTTCTTCCTTTTTTCTTCTGTGTGTGTGTGTGAGTGAAGCTAAAATCAATTTCGAATTCGGGGATAGGATATATCGCATAGAATTTTTAGGGGTTCTTTTTCGTATTCAGGAAATTCATGTTGGTCTTTTATTGAATTAGGTTACTTAAAACTTACTGATTCGATAGTGAAAACAATTTTGTAAAAAATTTGATTTTGTATGTAAATTAATTTATTATGCAGTAGAATTGTGGTACCATAGTAAAAAATGAATCCTTTTCTGTCTAACCGGAAAATTTAATGGCTACAACTCGTATAGTGAAATCTTTTTCACTTGAATCGGAAGAAAAGGATAGATGGTGTTCCGCCAAAAACTGATTCATATGTGGCCAATAAAGCTTAAGGGCTAGTTCACATAGAATCCGTCACCGTTAGCGTAAAATTTTTCGACCAATCATATACCTATCATTGACACATTTAAACAATCATATCCAACGGAATCTTTAACGCTGACGCTGCCGCTGACGGACTCTATGTGAACAGGTCCTTAGTCTTTTTTTCTGAACTTTTTTATTAAAAAAAGCTTGGTAAAACTTAAAATATATAGTCTTTTACATGAAAATATTTAGCTTTACATCTCCAAAATGAATTTCTTTATAAGCCAATGCTGTTTTGATTTACTTGGCTTATAATATGACACACCTCACTGATTCAAACAAATTTGATTTTCTGCAACGAATACATATGAAACACAATTACAGTGAAACTTCTTTATGGCGGCCAGTCATGGTTCAAAAAAAAGTGGTCGTTTTGAGGGGAGGCCATTTGGAACAGCCCAGAGTTTTTTTGGGGGGTGCAACGTCAGGAGGGCAACATTTTTTTGGAGGGAGCAATATATATATATATATATATATATATATATATATATATATATATATATATATATATATATATGTATGTATAAAAGAAATAAACAACGTCTCATTTTAAATTTGAACTCATTTAGTATTAGGCCTACGATTATATAATTTTAGGTTATGAAAATAAATACACCGGGCTTTTTTGGGAGGGGAAATTGCCCATATTGCCCCCCCCCCCTTGGAGCCGCCAATGCATCGGAAAGAGGTTTCTTTCACAACATTCACTCAATGGAGTTTTGAATGGGTTCTGAACAAAATATGGCCTTTTAGAGGGGTGAGATGTTTCACTTTATAATTTTTGAAAAAAATTATTTATTTATTTATTTATTGGCACCTCCGTCATGTTACGGTCAAATAAACCCTCCGTTCTATGAAAAGAGAGCAAAATGATGCCTTTCAAACTGATTTAAACTTTTAATAACATACATTGAATCAAAACTTATCTCGCTCAAAAATATTATTCTTGTTTTATCAAATGTATACTCACTTGCTGTAATTTATCTCCAACACTCCTCGAACACCTTCAGCATCCTCTGACTGTCTACAATGAATTTAAAAGATGTTAAATAACATTTAAGTAAGTATTTTAGCCATCATTTTTATAAAAGTCTTACTAACGTGGAAATCCCTGCATATGTGGTTGAACAAAAATTGCATAAAAGAAAGCTATCGCAAGAGTTAAATTTTTTTGTAACATATAAAGTAGATGTTAATGCCAGAAAAGGAAAAAACGATGTTTAACATCAGGCGCATTTAAAGGAGGCAGTCAATATTTTTCGATATTCTTTTCTTTAAAATTATGGAAATCTTTGATATGAAAGCAAAAAATATTACCAAGCTCAGCGGAAAAGGGGAAAAGAGTGAAGTGGATTTTCAAAACTACCTGCGACACATTCCAACGAGTTTTGCTGTTTTCCCTTGGGACTTTCTTTTTCTTCCTTATTTTCTTCAGTGAATGCTAACGGTAGAATAAAGGGTTTAAAGAAACAGAAAAAGATTGTATTTCTTTCAGGCACATACAGACACACTCACTCATATGGACATGTGAATTCCCACATTAGCATAAATAAATAGATAAATATATATATATATATATATATATATATATATATATATATATAGATATATATATAGATATATATATATCTATATATATATGTATATATATATATCTATATGTATATACTATATATATGTATATATATATATATGTATATATATGTATATATATATATATATATATATATATATATATATATATATATATATATATATATATATATATATATATATCTATATATATAGATATATATAATGTGTGTGTGTGTGTGTGTGTGTGTGTGTGAGGCGGTGAAAGTGGTGTAAGTTAGTAAGTTAAGTGGTGTAATTCCAAAGCGTTTTACTTGCAGAGATTACAAAAAATTTCACTATAAATTGAGCAAATTATAATTAATAATAATTGCTATAATATTGCAAATAATGATTATTTGCAATTCCACTATAAATTGAACATGGAAATTTCATTTCTGCCCTCAAATAAAAAAAAGTTGGAAATGTGACTTACACCACTTTTCCTTTCACCGCTTTATATATATGTGTGTGTGTGTGTGGGTGTATTTATATGTATATATATTTATATATGTATACACTGAAGAGCCAGAAAAAACTGGTACACCTGCCTAATATCGTGTAGGTCTCCCCACGAGCACGCAAAAATGCTGAAACACGATGTGGCATGTATTCGACTAAAGTCTGAAGGTATCCTGGAGGCAATTCACACCATGAATTTTGCAGGGCCGTCCACAAATCCATAGAAGTGCGAGGGGGTGGAGATTTCTTCTGAACAGCCCGTTGTAAGGCATCCCAGACATGCTCAATAACGTTCATGTCCGGGGATTTAGGTGGCAAATTGAAGTGTCTAAAGTCAGAAGAGTAATCCTGGAACCACTCGGTAGCGACTCTTGACGTGTGGGGTGTCGCATTGTCCTGTTGCAATTGTCCATGTCCGTCGGATTGCACAACGGAGATGAATGGGTATAGATGATCGGATAGGATGCTTATGTACACGTAACCTATCAGAGTCGTCTCTAGACGTATCAGGGGGTCCCATATCAAGCCAACTGCACAAGCCCCATGCCATCACAGAGGGTCCACCACCTTGAACAGTCACCTGTTGACATGTACGGTCCATGGATTCATGAGATTGTCGCCATACCCGTACACGTCCATCCGCCCGGTACAATTGCAAACGAGACTCGTCAGACCAGGCAACGGGTTTCCAGTCATCAACAGTCCAATGGAGGTGTTGCCGGGCCCAGGCAAGGCATAAAGCTTTGTGCCGTGCAGTCAACAACGCTATACGAATGGGCCTTAAGCTCCAAAAGCCCATATAAATGACAGTCCGTTGAACAGTTCGCTCGCTGACACTTGTTGATGCCCCAGCATTGAAATCCGCAGCAATTTGAAGAAGTGTTGCACGTCTATGTCATTTAAATATTCTCGTCAGTCGTCGACGGTCCATTTTTTTCAAGGTCTTTTTCCGGGCGTACCGCTGTCGAGGATTTGATAATTTACCGGATACCTGATATTCACGGTACACTCGTGAAATGGTCGTGCGGGAAAATCCAAATTGTATCGCTACCTCGGAGATGCTATGGCCCATCTCTGGTGCGCCGACTAAAACACTACGTTCAAAGTCACATAAATCGCGATAACCTGCCATTGCAGCAGCAGGAACCAATCTAATAGATTCGCCAGACACCTGTTGTCTTATATAGGTGCTGCCAACCGCATCACGTTACGCTGATTGGTTGCATATCTCCATTATTTGCATACCTACTCCATTATTTACCTGTACCAGGTTGTTTTTTTGCTCTTCTGTGTGTGTATATCTATCTATCTCTCTCTCTCTCTCTATATATATATATATATATATATATATACATGTGTGCAGTGGCGCACCCAGGATTTTTTCTTGGGGGGGGGCGAGATGAACAGAAAAAAATATTTATAATGCGTGGGGGGGGCGAGATGAACGGGTAAAAATTTTTATAATGCAATATCATTATTCATAACGCAATTTCTATTTCTTTGGGGGCGCAGAGCCCCTTGTCCCCCCCCCCCTTGGGTGAGCCACTGCATATATGTGTGGGTATGCATGTATGTATGTATGTATGTTATGTATATATATATATATATATATATATATATATATATATATATATATATTCAAACTTTGTGATTTCACGCTCAATCCTGAAAAAAATGGTACCTAGTGTACAGTAATTGAAATAAATAACAAGACGTCGTGACTAACATCCTAGATGAGTAATGATAAACAAATAAGTTTCAGTACGTCGTCGTCATGAGTCATATGATATTTGATGAATGAGCGATGAGGGAATCCTCATGAGTAATGGCCAGACTTACTAATAAATACACCAAACAAAACAGCATGATTACTTTAAACCGACAGCAGAAACGTACAAAAATATATGCATTTTCTTTGCGGAATAAATGTGTCAATAATACGGGATTCTCAATTTTCACGAAAAATATTCAAAATCGCTCATTTTGATGATGTAGTATCCTTTCAAATCACACAAGAACTGCCTATCTTTTTTCTGAAAAATAAATCTGCCTGCAACTCAAATAATTGCTGTGCTTTTCATTAATAAATAATGCACTTTACCATTATCATTCTCAAATATTTATTTAATGCTTTCATAAATTTATGCTACCTGTTAATACCTTAATAACCTACAGAACATTTTAATGCTAAAAATCTGTCGGAATGATTATTTAACAATAATAACTTTTCATAAAATTTATTTGAAATCGTTAATTTAAATGTTGCTTGTAAATATTTAATGAAAGAAATTTAAACAAATGTATAACAATATTATTGCTAGGAACCAACCCGTATACAAGTGCTATTATAGTTTTGATGGAAATATATTTTAGAGAAAATTAAACTGAGACTTTATTTGAAATCGTTAATTCAAATGTTGCTTGTAAACATTAAAGGAGAAAATTAAACAAATATAACAATATTATCGCTAAGAACTAACACATATACAAGTGCTATTATAGTTTTAATGGAAATATATTTTCGAGAAAATTAAACTGAGTGTAGCTCGAAAATTTTGTAGCAAAGAGTTTCCTTATTTCTAAGTGCGAACCATTCTCAGATAGGCATATAAGTGATATGGGAATTGTTAATGACTCATTCTTAAAGTCTTAATGACTCAAAAAACTGAATTTATATAACTAACTTAGTTCGGCCTCTCAAATATAAATGAATCGAGTCAGAGGTAGATCAACATCCTTATAAATTACCTATAAAGCATATTATACCAAACAGAAGCTATCGGAACAATGTATTAAATAAAATTGTATTTAAATTATAGAAAAATCACAGTTTAAGCAATTACTGTTTGCTACAAACTACAAACTATCCAATTTAGTTATCATTAATACTAATAAAGTCTATTATTCAGATTTACATGCACTGAGAAGAGCAAATTTGAGCAAAAATTTGACTGATGTTCAGAATAATAATTTAACGAGTGCATATTCAATAGTATTTCCGAGTTTATTAAACTAGATGCTAAACATATCAGAAAATATTACTTTTTTTTTTGTTAAATAATTTCCCTCTGCTCAAAATCTAAATTTTGATATGGATAGAAGCCATATGCGAAGATGGCTTATACCATTATCTATTGATAAATATTTATAAGTAATAGTCCAACGATGATAGATTTAGTTCTATATTTTGCATTTCCCATAAAGATTGTTGTTATCGTTATTTCTTGAAATGAATGTTTATAGTCCCCTCCATGAGAGATAGATAAGGTCATTATGCCCCACAAAGAAAAGAAACACGCATTGTATAGGCAAACAACTTCAGCGAGGCGTAATGATGGTCTCTAGATTCTTTTATGTTGCAAATTTTATTGATCTTATTCTCGTTGTAGTATTGGAGACGTGTTTATTCAGAAAAAATTGCATTTAAAAAAACTTTTTGTACGTTTAATGGATTGCTTTTTTACTGCTATTGATAAACAACTACTTACTTCACGTTTCTTACTCCGTCTAACAAAAATATCAACAAAATAGTAGAAATAACATGAATTTGATACTTCAATTAATTAAGAACAATTATAATTATTTCAGTGCACATTATTAAAGAAAAACGCTTATTTTCTAAACTTTTGTATTAAGTATCATGCAATTGTTCATAATGAACCATTCCTTTTCTTTCATTATAATGAATTGATTGCAGTATGAATTATCCATATTTTAAATACCAGAAATTTGAATTATGGATGAAGGAATGCATTGTTCGGAATAATAGCTCAAAATACTTACTGAAGTTAATATGATCACAGAATGCTTTGTTTAAATCCGTCTCCATCTCGTACAAATTTTCAAATTCAAAGAGATACGCAAGGAGATTCCCAATAATGAACTTAGGTCTGAAAAACTTAATACACCAAATCTATATATATAAAACAGTTCCGTAACTGACTCACTGACTGACATACAACGCACAGACCAACCGCTGGACCTAAAGGGCTGAAATTTTGCATGGCGATTCTTCTAATAGTGTAGGGGTGCAGTAAGAAAGATTTTTCAAAAATTCTTCTTAGATATTTTTAATTAAATTTTAAGCTGTTTTTGTAACTTTTTTAAAGTTTGCATTTAAAATAATAATTTGAGGGTTATAAAATTTATATCACGAGAAAGATCATAAGAATTCCTTTAAAATGAGATCTTTTTCGAATCTTTACCTCCATTTTCTGATTTTTGGTGAATTTTTAAAGATTCATTTTTAGAATTTAATTTATTAAATGCCGATCACGTGATTTCTTTTTCTGGTACTTTAAATAAATTTATCGTCACGTGCATAACAACTAAATAGCATAACAAACGTGCATAACAAAAAAAATTTTTTTTCTTGCTAATGCGGCAGACGATTGGACATTATCAAAAAAAATATTAAAATACAGTAAAAGAAATGTTCTACAAACTGTACTATATTCTTTAGTATTCTTTATATTAGATTTAATTTGAATATTTTCTTCTACATTATTTTGTCTATAAAATTATCCTTTACGATTTTCTTATAAATATATATATATATATATATATATATATATATATATATATATATATATATATATTACATAAATTGTATACATTGACCGTTGTATTTAATTTGAATGTACTCCGTAGCGAAGTACGGGTTTTCAGCTAGTAACTGCATATAAGAGGAAAGATGCTTTGGGATTCCGCATGAGAAATAATTGCGTATAGGGGGGGGTGGGATTATTTAGGTACTCAAGCAGTATGTTAAAATAAAGTACATATGGTTTTTACAATATTAAATGTTTCAGTGTTCGCTGTTTTACAGGGAATTAAATCATTGATTCTATAGATACAAAACTAAAGTTATTTTTAAAATATTAAATTATAAGATTTTTGACAAACACGAGCGTCTCGGTTAAAGATCTATTTCCGAATTTCGAAAAAGGTATTCAAAAATATGCATCGCGATCTGCTATTGTCAACTCAACTCATTCCCCTACTTGGGGCTTACGTGTGGATAAGTTCACTTATCAGCGTAGCATTAAATTTAGAATCAGGAACGATGCCAGGGAATTAGAAATGCCCATCGGTTATGTTACTTAATGAGTTAAATGCTTCAGAACAAATTTACTTCCCGCACAAAGTTATTAGATATAATGTATAAGTTACCTTCAGGCTACGTGTACGAAACACATTTTAAATAAGTGGGTTTGGGGATTAATCTAGTGTTCCTTCCCAAAGATATCGTATTACACATGTTCAAATTCTTCTAAACAATTTCTGAATTTTAAATTCAGAAATATTTTTGGTTCTATGCGTTTGAGATGAAAGAATTTTACATGTATAAATGAAATTTTTTTAAAAAATAGACTGATTTAGGTCTTTCGAACGGAAGCAGCAAGTAAATTAATGGCATAAAATTATAAAGTAGTATTAAATATTGTTGAAAAAAATTCGTAGATCAAGAACCCCCCCGCTGTGATTGTTTTTTTACAGATTCGAAGTTATCTAATGTCTGAAGCTCTCTATATAAATACCCAAAGTCTCTCTATATAAATAAGTAAGCCGCGCTATGTATTCTTTACAAAAATAAATAAAAAAACAATGATAAGAATTTAATCTGACAGTGCAATTATTAATATTCGTTAGTTTTTTGTGTAAAATTTAAAGCTATTTTGTTAGAAATTTTTGTTGCCTTTTTTCATTGGATTATTTTTTTACACGATTTATTATTTTTTCACCAGTCATGGTCTTATAATTGGTGATGTCTTATAATTGGTATACTTTTTACAATGATAGGCGTATAATTTTTCATTTAATCAAAAATAAAAATGCCTTCTAGTTTTGAAAAAGGGAAATATGTGAAAGATACCATTGAAAATACCACTTCCTCACAATGTCGGGATCGTTTAGACCAGTCGTCCCCAACCCGCGGGCCGCGGACCGGCACCGGTCCGTGGATCAAATGGTACCGGGCCGCCCAAGGAACATTAAATTATTTCCATTTTACTTACTGTGGTGCATTTCTCATTGGTTTAGCGTTCTAGTGAGTTAAAATGTTAAATCACTTTATATTCATTTTTTGGTGTAACTGTATTTTATTTTGAAGGCATGTTTAAATACAATTAAATTAAAATTATTAAATCAAAACAATCTAAAATATAAACAATCAACGTCCCCCCCCCCCCCCCCCTCAGCGGGCCGCGGTAAAATTATCAAACGTTGATTGGTCCGCGGCGATAAAAAGGTTGGGGAGCACTGGTTTTTGGCCTCGACGAGACACGTCGGTTCGAGTTTCTCTCTCTTGGCTGTCGGTCAGAATCGAAATTCGAAGCAAATACGAAACAATTTATTTACTTTTAAAATTTCATATAAAGTGTTTTTATTTGCTTTCTTTACGGATTAAAAATTACAATGAGAATCAAAAGGAGGGAAAATTTAGAAGAAATGCGGGGAAATTTTCCTAAATCGCTAAAAGCAGTGGTGCCCCAAGTTACCCCCATCAAAATTACCTCTGGGGATCCAACCTTGCTATTTTACTTCTAAAGATCTGCAGGTTGAGTCACTCGAGACTTCACCCCCCAAAAAGCGCTACAATAAGTGTTATATACTAGCATGCTGAAGCGTACATTTGACAATATGCAGCAACGAGTTGATCTCCCTTTTGGTGCGTGCTTTTGGCATGGCGAACATTTTCGGCATCTTCTGTAATATGTGATTGGAAAGAGGTGAGGCACTTTGTATTCAAATTTCAGCTTGAAATGTTTTCCCCTTTCATAGTGCTTTTTTTTCGGGGGGTTGGTAAAGTGCCGAGTGAATCCCCCCATAAAATTACTATTTATGGTGTCATAAACATATCAAATATTACACTTTGGATAATTACTGTATAGAACCCTCGAGTTCAGTCCTTGTCCTTAGCAATGGTCATTACTAGTTATACGTAATGTTCGTATTTACGAAATAGATACGAATAAATGCAAAGATTACTAAACGGCTTTGTAAGAGAAATTAGGTAATAATAGTAATAATTTATTAACATAATTGCAAACCTAAGACCATCCACGGTCTTTAACTGAGAGATATCAAGCTAAGAGATTCTTTCGGGTTTTCCTCTGAATTTCACCCGGACAGTTAGTCCGTACCGGAGTCGTCAATGGATTCAACAATTTTCACAAAAAACTACTTACAGTACCATGAGACTCCTGTTGATGTTATACAGATTTTAATTCCAACGAAATGCTTTTACCTTTACTTTGCAAAGGCTGTTAATGGGACTGTACAAAGCCTCTATAGTCCCATTAACAGCGTAGATGCTGAGAGATATTTCAGTATGTACAACATAACAATTAATGAAAGAAGGCAAATACTTAAGGAAGAGAATGTGGAGACTACTACAATGTTAGCTTTTAACTAAGAATTTTGATACTTACCTATCCAAGTAAGTAAAATCGTGATTTTTTTTCAATGAATGCGAAATTTTTGAAGTTATATATATATATATATATATATATATATATATATATATATATATATATATATATATATATATATATATATATATATATATATATATATATTTATATATATTATATATATATATATATATATATATATATTTATATATATATTATATATATATATATATATATATTATATAAATATATATATATATATATATTATATATATATATATATATATATATATATATATATAATATTCATATTTGCGAATAAATGAAAAATTTTAAATATTGTATTTCTTTGTTGCGAAATTTCGATATTTTTTATGCGAAATTTAAGTACCCCTAGTCATTACATTGTCTCCCAACCGTTACAGAAAAAAATAATAATAAAAACACCCTGGAAAAAACCATAGAAAATAAATAAATAAATTATGTCACCGAGGATAAATAAATAAATATATATCCAAGCCAGCATATAGTTCATTGGCTCCAAAAGAAAGAGGAAATATGAGAGGGACTGTCACTAGAAATAGCGAAGGGGTAATTCAGTTAGTTAAGTACTGACCTAGAAATTTGAGAACGCGAGTTCTAACCTTGTCCCTGACTGTCGGCCATTACAAGATCTTATGTACTTTTAAACAATTTCAATTCTCTGATACATTCTAATTGCTTTAGCAAAACACTTTGAAAGTTTCTTTTTAGAACTCAAGTTACATTGAAAAAAATTATAAAAATTCAAAAAACAATTTTAGCCACACTTTTTTTATATCAAAACTTAAGAGTTAGAAAAAAGTTTAAACGCGATGCGTTGACATTTTAGTCACATGTATATTCCCTTAAGGGGACACGTCATCAAAGAACGTTAAATTTTAAAAGAATCTCTATTTTTTTTCACAAGAAAAATTAGCATTCTTCAGCGTATCATGACAAGTTCGGGATATATAATCGCTTTAACTCTAATAGAAATAAATGGAGATTTATGGTTCCTTGTATGCTTAAAATAATTTAAATTGGATGATAACGTGCAATGTCATATGGTGTTTGCGTTAAATCGTGTATTTTCCATTACGAGATAAGTATATATAAATAACTAGTATTATTGTCCGGCGTTGCCCGGGTAGATATATAGATATAAAATATTTCATGTATTCCATCCAAGAAAATGCTGGGCTGCACTCCCGCTCTTCATGTTCATCTGGCCAGACAGAGTGCGCTTAGCACGTTTCTACTGAAATGATATACAAACAATAAGAAAGAAAGAAACTTTGAGCCTGCGGACCTTCGTCTGATTTTAAGGTCATTCCCAACCCTCTTTCTCCCGTGCATTGGAATTTGACGCCCCCCCCCTCCGTCATCCTCAAACCACCCCTCTTAACGCAGCTGGTCGAGGGGAATCCACAGGGGGTAGACGCACCTCTATCGGGCACAAAAAACATTAAAAAATTAATTTTAAAAAAACTAATTGAGCCCCAAATTTCGTTTTTCCTGATTTAAGTTTCTCGGGTCCAAAACATTAACTGTGTCGAATTTGGTCCCGGTGGGTGAAACAGTCTATGATTCTATAGCGGACAAACAAACAGACAAGCTCTTTTATATATATAGATTTAATACTGTGCTCATTGCTGAGTTTGTGTTATCCATCATAATAAGTGTAAGATGATACATTTTCGCATTCGCAACTGCTAGTCACATGAAGATTAAATCCAAAGCTGCGTATCTATAAAGCAATTCTTATCTTTTTAGTTTTCTTGATAATTCATGCATTATTCTGGTGACCTTATTCTCCGCTTACATTTAAGATGATTTTACTTGGAATAATTCCAGAGTCTAATGCTTCTTCCGACCTTTGATGTTTCATTATTCTGTTCGTATCCAAACGGTAGCTGGATTTCGTGTGGAAATTTGGCAGTGGTACCTTGTGTAACTAATAACTCAAAATGTTAGCGTACTCTGCCTAAAAGAATGCTGTCAACAACAAGCATGGAAGCTTAATATATAGCAGCTAATATATATTTTGGAAGCTCGCCGTAACTTTCATTTTAAAAGATTAGGGAAGCGTATTTTTAGCACAAAAAGAAGAAGAAGAAAAGTTCGCTGATGAGTCAGAATTATTGATCTTGAGGATTTTTCAATCGTCGGAGTTTTCGCTTTCTATGGAATTCACCATTTAATAAAAATCAGAGCATAAATTGATATGAAATCAAGAAAAGTTATTTTCAGCAACAGAATAGGAGTATATTATATGTGAGCATCAATATTTTAAATATGGGCAGACATGCATACTTAAGTACCCTGATATATCGATAAAGATATATACTGCCAGATAACAGATACTATAGTATCTGTTCGATCTTTTCAAGACTAAGGGCCTCTTCACATAGGAGTCCGTTGCGTAGCGTTAAGGAAAAAATGACGTTGAGACGAAAATAAACCAATCATAGGCCTCCAAACGATTAGCAATGAAATTTTTAAAGCCTGTGATAGGCTTATTTTCGTCTCAACGAAAATAGGCCCTTAGGGCCTGTTCACATAGGAGTCCGATGCGTATCGTTAAGGAAAAGATGACGTTGAGACGAAAATAAGCAAATCATAGGCGTTAAAAATTTCATTTCTAGTCGTTTGGAAGTTTGTCATTGGTTAAATATACACTGCTGGCCACTGTAAATGCAACACCATGAAGGAAACATGCAAATAACATGAAATTTACAACATGCATTAGCGGAGGTGAGATATGCAAATGATTAGAATTTCAGCGCAGACGCACATCACGCGCGCCTGTGGCGCCACTTCAAAGCGCTATTTAAGGCTTGGATATTTCGACGATTTCAAGTTCGGCAATTGTGTTTTTCTTGTGATTTTTTCAAAAAAACGATCAATTATGCCTCGTCGAAAACAGCGATCATCTTTTGATCAAGTATCCGAGTTCGACAGAGGAAGGATAGTGGCCTACCGAGATTGTGGATTATCTTTCAGGGAAATCGGTAGTCGTGTTGGACGAAACCAAACAACTGTAATGCGGATATGTGATCGTTGGATGCAGGAGGGTACGACGGACCGGCGTGTTCGATCGCATCCACCTCAGCGCACCACTTCAGGTGATGACAGGCAAATTGTGCGCATGCAGTGACGGATCGCTCAGTCACATCAAGAACCATAGCACAGCACATGCAGTCTGTAACGCATCATCCAGTGTCTGCGCATGCCATTCGACGCCGTTTAAAGCAGAGTGGTCTGTCCGCAAGACGTCCATTGCTTTGTCTACCCTTGACGCAGAACCACAGACGTCTCCGCCGCCAATGGTGCGATGACAGAAGGATGTGGACGGCAGAATTGAATGAAATTGTCTTTACTGACGAGTCACGCTTCTGTCTGCAACACCACGATGGTCGCATTCGAGTCTGGAGACACCGTGAAGAGAGGATGCTGAACAGCTGCGTTATGCACCGCCACACTGGTCCTGCACCGGGTATTATGGTATGGGGCGGTATTGGATATCACTCTCGCACACATCTAGTACGCATTGCCAGTACTTTAAACAGTCAGCGCTACATCTCCGAGGTGTTGGAGCCAGTTGTCCTTCCTTACCTTCAGAGCGTGCCCACAGCCATATTTCAACAAGATAATGCGCGACCACACGTGGCACGCATTGTCCAACGGTTCTTCGTCAATCGCCAGATTGAATTGCTTCCCTGGCCGCCTCGCTCTCCGGATCTTTCGCCGATAGAAAACATGTGATCCATGGTTGCTCTACGATTGACCCAGATTCCATCCCCAGCTGCCACAGCAGATCAACTTTGGCAACGTGTGGAAGCTGCTTGGTCTGCTGTACCCCAAGAACTCATCTAAAGTCTCTTTGAATCAATGCCGAGGCGTGTGGCAGCGGTGATCTCCAACAATGGCGGCTACTCTGGCTACTGATTTTGGCAGGAACCACACTTCACAGAAGTCTATAAATTTAATCATTTGATACTTGGTCAACATGTTATCTACAAAATAAATTTTGTTGTGATATCTCTTGTCTTTCTTGGTGTTGCAATTTGGGTGGCCAGCAGTGTATTTCAATACTTTAACGCTCCGCAACGGACTCCTATGTGAACAGGCCCTATCTTATGTCGAGTTATACATATACTAGCTGAAAACCCGCGCTTCGCTACGGAGTACATTCAAATTAAATACAACGGTCAACGTATGCAATTAATGCCAATATATATATATATATATATATATATATATATACATATATATATATTTATAATAAATTCGACGATCAATGTATACAATTGATGTAAAATATATATATATATATATATATATATATATATATATATATATATATATATATACTTATAAAAAAATCGTAAGGGATATTTGTTTTTTTTGGATAATATCCAATCGTCTGCTGCATTAGAAAGAAAAAGAATATCATTTTTGTCTATTTAGTTGTTATGCACGTGACGATAAATTTATTTAAAGTACCAGAAAAAGAAATCACGTGATCAACATTTAATAAATTAAATTCTAAAAATTAATCTTTAAAAATTCACCAAAAATCAGAAAATCAAGGTAAAGGTTCGAAAAAGATTTCATTTTGAAGGAATTCTTATGATCTTTCTCGTGATATAAATTTTATAACCCTCAATGTATTATTTTAAATGCAAACGTAAAAAAAGTTTAAAAAACAGCTTAATTTAATTTAAAAAAATCTAAGAAGAATTTTTGAAAAATCTTTCTTAGTTCACCTCTATACTATTAGAAGAATCGCCATGCAAAATTTCAGCCCTTTAGGTCCAGCGGTTTGGTCTGTGCGTTGTATGTCAGTCAGTCAGTGAATGAATGAGTCAGTTACGGAACTGTTTTATATATATAGATAAGTCATTTGTTAAATCAGACATTTAAGTCACATGTTAAGTCAGTCATATTTAAGGTGACTGCCTACGTTGAAAGTGTCATCTTTTGATTATTTTGGTCAATTTTATTTTTTGCAAGAATCCTGTAATTCAATTTTTTCTATTTTCAAAACCTATTTGATTTTCATTCTACATCAATTAGAAGCAGAGTTATAGCTATTTTAAAAAATATCGTCTGCTACAAAATTGAAGTGACAAACAACTTCAAATGCGTTTTTCTCAGAATTATGTTTTTTAGCTCAAATCTCTATCGTTATCATATCTCACATAATAATGCATATAATTTGATAAAATTTTCAGGAAATGTTTTAGATGTTATTGTTAATGAAATGATGTACAATAATTGATGTATAATAAATAGTCTTATATTTGGGGTTGTTTTTATAAGGAAAGGAATGACAAATCGGGGAAAATTTTCATATTGGAACATAAAATTGCGTGTATTATTTTTGCATTTTAAAATTTCTCTTAGATTGTAGGTCTTTTTGAAGATAACTGTCATACGTATCATATGTGAGAAAGAAATTAAAATAGTAGCATTAGAATTTTGTGCAGAGTGATAGGTGTTTTAGAAAAAAAAATTCATTAAATTTCATTAAAAATTACTTCAAATCGACGAATTTGTAAAAATGTGTAGTATTTACAGGTAAGTTTTTGTTCATTTTTTAATTTTTAAGTGATATTTTACCATAAAAGACCAAAAAATTCCTTAAAAAATTAATTTTTAAAAAAAATTGGCTCCAAACGTAGGCAGTCACCTTAAGTCATGCGTTAAGTTGTACATTAATGGAATTAAAATTTAATCGTATAGTTATGATTTTTAGCACAAAGCTTTTAAACAACCCTAATAATAACGTTATAAACATATATAATAGCATATATAAGCACATGTAATATTCTTCATCTAAAGTTTCTTCGGAAAGGGATGATGTAATGACGTCTAAACGAATAAATGAAACCCGCGGGGATCCACCGTTGTTGACTATCACGGCAAATTAAGGAATTTTCATATTATGGATTCAATCCCTGCGCAAATAGAAATTTACAAAATTATTTGCATTCAAAATATATTTTTTAAAAGCTTATAACATAAAATATAAAAAGACAGACAAGCGTATAAATAGAATAAAGATAGTTATTTTTTTTAAGTTAGTAAATTTGTGACAAATAATACAACTAAATAATCCTTTCACCTTATTTTGTATTAATTTCGAAGCAGAAATTAGCAGGATTCAAAATTTTATTGACCTGCTAAAGAGGCCGGTAGAACAGCAGCTGAAGGCTTTTATAGGTCGAACTGTGGTTGCAAAAGTTTTTACGGTTCGACAAAAGTATGTAATTATCTTAATTAGATAGTCCATAAACAATGGGGGAAATGATACTTTAATTTATTATTTAATTTCCAAAGCAACCAACAACTTTTCAATTGCTATGTCAGCGTTTCAATTTACCTCAAAAGTTTCAATAAAAGCTAGAAAGAAATTATCTGTCTGAAACCAAACGTTCCGTTAATAATTCCTTAGCCGAAACAAAACTTTTAATTCGACCCTTTTATTTCGATAGAACATGCTTATAGTTTGCATTTTTTCCTATGATTCTACGAATACTTATGCGAGTACAGTTTACAAAAACACTAGAAATCAATCCGTTAGTTCATAAACTTACATAAATAAGAATATATATATATATATAACATTAAAAACCCCATACCATTTTAAAATCTAACATTATTCTAAATTCCCTTGAGCGTACGAGCTAAATTTCGCTTTTGATTCTAAGTTCTAATAATATCGAGAGAAAAAATATTAAATGGCTGCCTGTTTAAACGAAAACTAAACTGGCGTAGCGTGGGCAGAAAATTAAACGCTTTAGCGCATTTGTCACGCCTTTTCCTAACTTTTAACCAATTAAACCTTACTACGATCACATGACGAGATGAGTTTATATAAGGTTTGGGATCACGTACATGTAGGCTTTTCGGATTTTGTAACTGTCACGAGAAGTTGTATCCTGTATTTAAAAAATAAAAGATGTAGTTAAATTAACGTTGTGGTGTTTTATGTGTTCGAGGGTGAGATGAAAAGCCGGAAAGAAAATTAAACATATGTGACGCACGGCCGGGCGACAAGTCATCCATCTTTACCTCAAAAAGAAATACCACTCAGGCCTTCCTTCGTCGGCCCGTGCTCGTGACATTACATATATATATATATATATATATATATATATATATATATATATATATATATATATATATATATATATATATATATATATATGTGTGTGTGTGTGTATGTATACATATATATCCTGTCATTCACTCACTGATCACTGTATCTCTGGAACCATGAGGCCTAGGAAGCTGAAATTTCGCGTGGTGGCTTCTCTATAAAGCCCTAACTGCTCACTAACAAATATTTTTGAAAATCAAACTTTTAGAGGGGTGCTGAAAGGGCTTAAACCCCTAAAATAAAACACTGAGGGGCTGATCACTGTATCTCTAAAACCACAAGTCATAGAAAGTTGAAGTTTTGCTTAATGGTTCCTCTTATGCCCTAAGGGGCTCATCAAGCCATCTCTTTTAAAAAAGTCAAATATTAAGGGGATTAAATGGCATTAAATTCCCAAAATAAAACACTCACTGATCACTGTATCTCTGTAACCATATTGCTTTGAAGCTGAAATTTTGCGTTAAGGTACCTCTAAATCTCTAGGTGCTCACTGATAAAACTTTTTTTAAAAACCAACCTTTAAAGAAGCTTAAAATATGGGCTTAAATTCCCAAAATTAAAAAAAAAAAACTTTTAAAAAAATCGTGTGTGCGTGTGGGCATAAAATTAAACAAAGAAAAAAATTATACTCCTGGTACAATTGAGATTTAATAAGGAAAATTTCGATTAACAACATCTTTTCATCGCATTACTGCCAACAATGCTTATTAAGTGAAGTCAGTTTTGTCTTTATTTCATATTTCCTAGTATTATATGCCTTTAAATTAGTTCTTTCTTTGAATGATAATGTCTTTGAATGTAATTAATAAGAATTTTATGATTTGGTTGATGTTCATTCAGACATATTAGTAATTTACATGGGAATGTGCGAGGACTAAAATTTCCATTCATACGTTGGATTAAATAGGAATAATGGTAAGCCTACATGTTACTATTATTCCTATTTAATCCCTTACATGGTGAACTGTATTTTCAAAAATTTTGAGTTTATTCATATTACGTTTTTCTTTACCTGTAATAATGTACAATAAAAGGTTATAATGTACCCGAAGACTGTAAGCATCCTTTCTAAGAAACCCCGTTGATACACTGCAAGTTTTCTACTACTTTATACTAACACTTTTTCCACCTTGAAGCTTTTCATTAAAGAGATCATTTGTTAAGTTTGTGGCTGCGAGGTTTACCATCTTTGTTCTGCTTCTTTTTTAATTAAAAATATATATAATATTTTCCCCCCAGCAACCAAATTACTCACCGTTCGATAAATCCTCTTGATGGCCGTCCGGCACCTGTACGAAACAGCGTTCGACAGCACAGCAAGTCCGGCAGATGCAGACGTGGATCCGGCAGACATTTTGGAGACGAGTCGGCGACTCTTCAGTCCGGAACCGTCCGCCGCCATCCAGCGTCCCAGTCCGGCTTCCTCGAGGTCCAGCAGTGATTCCGACAGGTCCACGACTCGACGGGCTATAGCCAGAAGTCCGGGTCTTCCGCTCAAGAAGATATTCTCCCCTTGGACATGCGGAAAAGGCCTGAAGTAAGCACAGAATCTGTTCCATTTTTATATAATGCAACACACTGTACAACGTATTACACTGCAAAATGCCACAGTAGTGTAACCGCAGATTGATCGATATTGTCAACTGCGCTTTCGCCGTTCTTTTGAAATACGGCGAGAGTGCTGTAATTTAGTACTACGCAATGTTGATAGTTGCACGTTATGTGCATAGACGGCGAAATCGCTGTTTTTAATCGAAATGGGGAAAATTTTGAGTGGCAGTGGATGCGGAAAACAAAGAAAATTGTGTTCCCAAAAGCTCTATCCAAGCAGATAGAGCTTTTGAGAACACGTTTTCGTTTGGAGTGCATATAAGTGTTAGAATGCCTGTCGAAACGTAAATTTTTGTCAAGTAGATAGTTGCATCAAGAGTATTCGTTAATATTTATTTCCTTTTGTATCCAAATGGAAATTATTCTAGGCGAACATATTAAATGACATTAAAATATGTTAAAGAATATAACACTAAACTACAGTGGGGGATTTTCTTCAAGATGAAATATGGTAATAAAATATGCTATTAAAAAAACAAAACTTTTAATTTAAACGTGCCAACAGCAGACAAAATACAGTGCTCGGTTTAAAAAAATAAATAAATAAATAAATCAGGTAGTCTCTTTTAACGAATCTAAAGCGTAGTATTAACGCAGGATTAATTACCGTTGCTTACCACTTTTGTATGTATATATGCATGCATGTGTTATGTATATGTATCTATACATATGTACGTATCTATCTATATAATATATATATATATATATATATATATATATATATATATATATATATATATATATATATATATATATATGTCAAAATTTTGACGTATTTTGGTACTTTTCTGTTTAACTATTTACTGCTTGTCCAAATGATACAGACTGGGTTTGGCTCGCTACCAAAATTATAACTCGCGAGGTACAGATGGACGTTTTTAGCGTCGGAAATTTTCCTTTCCTGAGGACCGTTATGGAGAAACATAATCGTACGTTAAAAGTACAGAAATTTTTCGATAAATTTCTTGGCAACACTTTCTTTGTATCTCCATCTGGTTTTACAGCAAAGCTTTTTTTTTCGTGCGTGGGTACATTTGCACTGCAAAAGATAACATTCCTCCTCTATATCTATGACTATCGTAAGCTGCCGTCATAGAAAAAAGAATTATTTAAATGCATGACAATATTTGATTGAATTTTAGGATAATTCCGTTATTCTGATTAAATTCATGAATTCTTAGTAATGAGTCATTACCATACTTAAAAACAATTAAAAGATGGCTGATTTATGGATTAGTAAGAACATAACATAACAATGTGACAACTCAAATTGCCAGCAAAGTCACTTGAACCTGATTTGATCCACTAACAATTTACGAGACCAACATGAATAAAAAGGAAAAATGGAACTACAACATTTTATTTTTCAGAATGGTTAAAAATCAACGCTCGAGGTAGCCTAGTGGTAGCGCGTCGGTTTTCAATACTGGGGGTACTCGGATCGAATCCCGACAAGCGGCATTAAATACCTCCGTGTCTAGGCCTGTTATGGGCACGTTAAATCCTTAGGCCGGAAAGTCCCTCTATGAGGTAGGAAAGGGTGGGAGAGGGCACGATTTCCCAAAATGTCGTCCCTGGGGTTGTTCGGTTAAAATTGAGGTGACACTTGACTAATTGGACTCGACCCTTGTGGTGCCAATTTAAACTGGAGCCGCACCCCTCAGACTATATGGACCTGGTCTGGAAATGAATGATCGAATCGTTTTCAACAAGAGCTAACGATGTCATTCTTCTCATGGTGATGCAACAAAAAACTAGAGAAAATTCACTGGTGCGTCTAGCATTTTGTCCGGTGTTATTGCGGATGTACAAAACAGCAAAATTATTCTACAAAGTTTTATAAAAAGTATCCTCTGAGAAACAAATGTTTCAAAAAGATTTTTTTACTTACTATAGTAGAGAGTAATGAGTATTTAAAGCAATAAGAAGCTCCTTAATTCAGCCTCTCCAGTACCTTAACCATAACAATAAATTCAACCATTATTGTTTGTAAAGCTTAACTTCTTTTTTATCTACTCTTGCAAATTCTAATTTCTGTAATTTTTCAATTTCAAATTTTCAGAGGATCAGACACTCCAAACGAAAGTTTTGTTCCACAGCCCGAACCAAAAGAAGAAAAGGATAAAACTTTCTCACCCTCAGTGGAATTCAAGAAACTAGATGTAGCAGATGAGAACAAGAAAACCGCCATGGAATCTCTTCCTGCCGCGCTCAGTGCCAAACCCAGGGCTTCCACTGACGTTTCTTGCAACGAAAATGGTCCAAAAGATGCTCTGCCATCCACAGCCGCGAGCCAGTGTTCACAAGAAGTCAAACAAGAGTTGGGTAAGATTTAAGATATCACTACTTGCATGCTGTCATTAAATGTATTCAAAGAAAGGGAAACTGTTTCGGCAAAAACTAGAATCAGAACACCCCCACCCCACCCCTGTAAATATAAAATTAAATTGCGGGGCATCAAATGAGAACCTATTGTGTAGACTGGATTCCAAACGTTTCATTTTAGGACAGAAAAAGAGAGAAAAAGATATGGTCGTTACCGGAGCAACCCAGCAACTACGTGTCAGGTTTTGTATAATTTATACACTACTAGAAGGGTGTTTCATGCGATTTTGTTAACATATAATAGAGACATACAATTTTGTTTTTGTATAATAGAGAACATGTATAAAGAGAGTTAATATACACTGCTGACCATTAAAATTGCAACACCATTAAGGAGGGATGATACAAACGTCAAATTCGCATGAAAGGAAGAAGATGCTGGGATATGCAAATTATCAGCATTTAAGCGCAATCGAAAGACGCAGGTGGGGAAAACGGCATCTCAAACTCTGTATAAAAGGAAAGTTACGCAGCGGGTTTCTTATACGGAAAATCGCATTTGAATGTTGGTTGTTTGTGAAAATATTGTGTTATGCCTCGTATAAGAAGGAGAAACGACTACCAGCATGTGTCGGAATTCGAAAGCGGCAGAATCGTGGCCTATCGAGAGTGCGGTTCATAGTTCCGTGATAGTGCCACTCGCATTGGTCGGAATCCAACGACTGTCATGCGAATATGGAATCGATGGGTTCAGGAGAGTCATACTGAACGCCATGCAGGATCTCAACGGCTTCCCGCCACTAATGCCCGAGAGGACAGATATGTTATCAGGTTGGCCTTGCAGGATCGTACAGCCCCATCACGGACCTTGAGTCAGGAAATGGGCTTGTTTGCAGCACGACAAGTATCCTCACGGAGTGAAACGACGCCTGGAGCAGCACGGACTGTCTCCTAGGCGACCATTATTGAGGCTTCCCTTGACACTGCAGCATAGAGACGCGCAGCAACAACAAAACTGGATACAGGAGTGGCACGACGTCGTCTTTTCAGACGAATCCCGATTATGTGTGCAGAATCATTATAGGCGTATCCGTTGTGACGAATTAAATTAATTCGCCCAATTAATTAAAATCCAGCCCAGCCCAAAGGAAATGATAATTCTCAAGCCGTTAAACCAGAGGGAAAATCATCTCCACGGCAGACCAGCCCTCACTCGCAAGCAACAGGTGGTGTCTAGCTCCAGAACAATGAGCAGAATAGGGCAGGCGCCCGTCTGCCGCGTAAGTTGACACTAGCGCTGAATGAGTCTTTCGCCACGGTTGGCCAGATTAAGGACACAAGAAAGCCCCAGAACTTGAGGACGCAAGATCCCAGACATCTTGGAACGCGCGGTTTCGGCAAATAAAAAACCTTAGATCTGACATCACAGATGCAAGAGCCAATGGGAAAATATGCGAAATCGTCTCGATGGTGTCGCCAAGTTCGGAGACGAGGAGAGGAACATTTTGAAATACTTAGTTAGCTCTTAATTCTCGAGCTGAGAAGCAGAACTCCGGCCAGCGGTCGTGATTGATATACGAGGGCCCAATTGGACTCGATTCGCCTACTTATAAAGTCAGCGTGATTTTCGAGAAGAGAAATATAATTTTAAGTCGGATAAGCTTGATTTTAGAAAATATCTCAAGAAGAGATTATCTGTTCTGATCATCTAGATCATTTTTATTCTACGCAGTCATCCGCACTGCAGAATAAGTTAACCGACGGCCCAGCCGGACTCGAGTCTGTTTCATTAAGTGAAATCATCTGAGAACCCTTATCTCAAAGGATTCATTTGACTGTATTAGAGGAGGTCATCGGTTTGATCTTGTAACTCGTCATTTACTGTATATCACCTCACTTTCTTCTTCAGCTGATTTAGAAATAATTTTCTTTTTCTTTTAAATTAAATTGGCTATGACTTTAGTTGTTCGATCGCTACCTCGTTCAATACGCTACACAGTGTCTGGAGGAACCGAGCAGAACGCACGTGGCCTACTTGCATTCGATATCGTCATACGGGCCCTGCATCTGGTGTGATGGTATGAGTAGCCATGGGATGCACGATACGAACACCTCTAGTTCGCGTCGTCGGTAATCTGAGCAGCCAACGTTACATTTCTCGGCAGGTGGCTGTGTCCTATCTCCGAGGCCTCGGAGACGTCATCTTTCAAAAGATAACGTAAGACCGCATGTTGCCCGTCGTGTCCTGACCTACCTCGACACAGAGGGTGTTCGACTGTTGCCCTGGCCAGCAACTTCTCCAGATCTCTCACCCATTGAAAACATCTGGTCATGGTTTGCTGAGAGACTGGGCCGCCACCGCTCTCCAGCCACTACGATTGATGAAGTGTGGCACAGACTTGAAACAGCATGGAATGACTTGCCCGCATCTGTCCTCCAAGCCCAGTTCGACTCGATGCCTAACCGGGTTAGAATCGCTTTAGCTGCCAGAGGCGGCAGCTGTGTGTACTAATTTCGGAACCTGTATACCAAATTGCCTGCATATTTAATCATGCTTTCTTCTTACTATTCTGTATACGTACAATAAGTAAAGTTTTGTTATTTGCTTTCCTACCTGGTGTTGCAATTTTAATAGCCAGCAGTGTAGATACATTGAAGAGCCAAAAAAACTGGTACAGACGTGCGTATGCAAATAACGGAGATATGCAACCAGTCAGCGTAACGCGATGTGGTCGGCAGTGCCTATATAAGACAACAGGTGTCTGGCGAATCTGTTAGATCGGTTCCTGCAGCTACAATGACAGGTTATCACAATTTATGTGACATTGAACGTGGCGTTATACACGAGAGATGAGACATAGTAGTAGCGATGCAATTGTCGAAGTAGCGATGCAATTTGTATTTTCGCGCACGACCATTTCGCAAGTGTATCGTGAATATCAGGTATCCGGTAAAACATCAAATCTCCGAGAGATGTGTCCGGAAAAAAAAAACCCTCGAAAGAACTGGGCCGTCGACGACTGACGAGAATTCTTAAACGAAATAGTCATGCAACACTTCCTCAAATTGCTGCGTATTTCAATGTTGGGGCATCAACAAGTGTCAGCGTGCGAACTGTTGAACGGTCCGTCACTGATATGGGCTTTCGGAGACTCAGGACCACTTGTGTACTGTTGTTCACTGCACGACACAAAGCTTTACGCATCGCCTGGTCCCGGCAACACCTCCATTGGACTGTTGATGACTGGAAACACATAGCCTGGTCTGACGAGTCTCGTTTCCAATTGTATCAGGCGGATGGACTTGTACGGGTATGGAGACAATCTCATGAATCCATGGACCGTACGTGTCAACAGGGGACTGTTCAAGCTGGTGGAGCCTCTGTGATGGTATGCGGCGTGTGCAGTTAGCGTGATATGGGACCCTGATACGTGTAGAGACGACTCTGACATAAGACGGGTACATAAGCATCCTGTCCGATTATCTACACTCATTCATGTCCATTGTGCATTCCGACGGACTTGGACAATTCCAGCAGGACAGTGGGATACCCCACACGTCGCTACCGGGTGGCTCCAGGATCACTCTTCAGTCTTGAGACACTTCCATTGGCCACCTAAATCCCTAGATATGAACATTATTGAGCATATCTGATATGCATTGCAACGTGCTGTTCAGAAGAGATCTCCACCCCCTCGCACTCCTATGGATAAGTGGACTGCTCTGCAGGATTCATGGTGTGAATTGCCTCCAGGATACCTTCCGACATTAGTCGAGTCCATGTCACGTCGTGTTGCAGCACTTCTGCGTGCTCTTGGAGGCCCTACACGATATTAGGCAGGTGTACCAGTTTTCTGGCTCTTCTGTGTACTTCACAGCTTTAAGTTCCATCCTACACAAAATTTAACTTTTTTTCGCGCTTCTTCTTTTGATTAAGTATTTCAAAATTACTCTCTATAAAACTATCGGACAAATGGCCTCTATCTTTAGAATCGTTTTTTTTTTTAATGAAACCAGTTTTTAAATAAATTTTCCGTTTTAGATAAGGTTGATAGAGACCAGATTTTACATATTCTTCATCAGTTCTAAAAATTGAAAGACAGACAGAGCGTCCACGGAATTTTAATATGTCTCGGGCAAGTGAACACTTAAAAATCAAGATGATTTTAAATTTCGACTTCGCAATATTACACAAACATCGAAGTTCATAGATTTATAAAGTTTATGTGAAAAAATATTTGTGTGGAACATAAAAAGGCTAGGTTACTGTGGTAGCAGAATGCTCTTTTGAGATCCTTAAAATTCTCTTTTTTTTTAAAACACTGCTCATAATAAAAAAACTCCCTCATTTTTTCAGAAATTTTTAGATTAAAAATCAAATGGAATATTACAGGCTTCTGCTCTTCGGAATCGACGGCCTGCGTTCTGAAAATTTAGGAATATACGTAATTCCCATGGAACATATGCACGGCAAATCTGACGTAACCAATTCATTGACTTTGTTTAGACCAGGGGTGTCCAACCCGCGGGCCGCATGCGGCCCAAAGCAAGTATTAGTGCGGCCCAGAAAGAGAGCTTAAAGTGAAAATAAAATATCAATAGCCCGCCTTGATGGACTAAATGTTTTTTTAGTCCCCTTTTCAATTGACCGAGATATTGATGCATTAATTTCTCATATTCAGTGCCAAATATCACGTTAGTTTTATGACTCCTATAGTTATCTTTATAATTATAAATAAAATTATAATGAAATGTGTTAACTATATTATACTTTTTTACGCATTAACCATTTTTAATGTTAAGAATTTTTTTGTGCGGCCCAAAACAATTCGTTTTCTTTCAATGTGGCCCAAGCAAGCTAAAAGGTTGGACACCCCTGATTTAGACTGTCAGGGAAAAGTCCTTCAAACCGACGAGATTCAAAAAATACAACTTCTCCTTGTAATTGGTGTGAATGCATCAAATTTTGTATGATCTCGGGACTAGTAATTAAGGTTAAGAAAATATTTTTTTAATTTTGTTGCTCGGTGACATTTCAAAACTAAGACTCTAAACAAAATAACCCTTCATCCAACGGAGGTCTGTGATTCGAAGCAATTTCGGGTTGTCTGTGATCTTTAATACCTTCTGACATTGTGGTTATTTTTGTAGTTTGTAATGACTGTCTGTATGAAGGATTTGAGCCCAACCCGTTCCAGGCCGCTGAACGATAGGAATTGCACAATTTTTTTCTAATACCTTCCCTCACATTTTGCCCTTCCTTTCTAGGGCCAGTGACGCATAGTGCTGATGGACTTACATGTTTTTCCCATATATTTAGGTTTTTTTTTTTGCAAAATTCCTACCATAATTATGTGTCACTCCTTAAAACAACCAATAGTTTTTTCCAGCTCTCGATCACGTAATAATGACCTATATGCCTGAACCGAAATTCGATCACAGGTGTCTAAACTTCGAGGCCGTTGTTTTCAAAACTGAACACTTTCGGAGAGCTGAGAAACTCATGCCTCGTATACCATTCGTAAGAATCTCATTTACGTAAATTTGTAATTATTTACCGAAACCCTGGAGGGATATATAGCTAAACAAAATTATAGCTGATATAAAAGGGTATAGTGATATTGATTATAGGGAATAAAACTGGTTTTTAAAAATACCAGGATTTGATGAATTGAAAAACGAATTTAAATTTTCTGTATTCATAATGTAGCTAATATAACAACATAAAGTATTTTCAAACTGTTTCCTTTTGAATTATATGAAATAACTTAATATTATTGATTAAGAAGAGTAGAATAAAAATAGCACATAAATCCTAAATATTGAAATTTAAAGAGCAAAAAATAAAAATTTTATTATAGAGAATAAGGCATCATTGCCACGACTTTTTTAAAAAGACCCCAGACCACTATTTGAATGTTTTTATTATCATAAACATGCTATTGATGGTTATAAAAACATTAAAAGTGTGTTTTTACTGTAAAGTATAGGTATGTGGAAAACGACGGGCATTGCCGGCTCTACATAGATTCATTCTATGTTATTATATATATATATATATATATATATATATATATATATATATATATATATATATATATATATATATATATATATATATATATATAACATATATATATATAATATATATATATATATATATATATATATATATATATATATATATATATATATATATATATATATATATATATATATATATATATATATATATGCATACATACATATATATATATATATATATATATATATATATATATATGCATACATACATATATATATATATATATATATATATATATATACATACACACACATATATATATATATATATATATATATATATATATATATATATATATATATAGTTACCATTGCCCTAATGTATATTATTTATTTGAAATATTATTTTCTATATTATTTTTTTGAAAAACTCTTATTTTAATGTGTTGCACCTTTATCTGTGTGCCTTAAAAACGCTCAGAAATTACTTGATAAAATCTCGTAATAGCATTAAAAAATAGCATAAACAAAAACTGACAGTTCAGATAGACAGAGGTTTTTTAAAAAAAACTACATATTCATCACAAAATGGTTATAAAAACATTCCTTCTTCTCTACCACTAGAGATATTTCTCCCTACTTCCCACCTAATCGCAGTTTAGTTAGCTGTAGACGAAAAGATAAATAACAACATCAACAATCTCGAGAGGGTAAAAAATTCCTCTGTCTTTGTAGTAGCTCACTTTCTACGATGGAGAGATTTTAATGCTCTAAAGGCGGGGATAACTCAGGATAGATTGAATGAAACTTTTAAAATTGGTACTTATAAGTAGGAAATTTCATTGCGCCTTCCAGAGTGTTGCAGCAAATCGAGTTAAAAAAATCACTTTCAAGACAGTTGAAAACAGAAAATATTGAATAATCTAAAACAGTATTTTTGTCAAGTTGCTAGATAAGTTTTTGATCTATATTAAACAAGGTAAAATTAGATATTGTTTTTGTTTTGCGGTTTTAAAAGGAAAAGAGATTATTAAATATCACCCTAAAGATTAAAACCAAAAAATTGTGAGAATATATTTCAGCAGCCGTTATCATTTACTCGTCTCTTTAGTTTTATCCACTTTTGTAAAGAAATAATTTTTAATACGATTTTTTGTCTAACTACGATCTCATTCTTGCAAATAAATACACTCATACATACATACATACAAACACACTCATCTATATATATATATATATATATTTATTTATTTATATACAGTGGAATCTCGATCTATCGTTTTTCAAGGGACCGATTGAAATTAACGATAAATGCGGGAAAACGATAGATGCGGAAACATGACAAAGCAATATGATCTTTGGGACTGGATAAAATGAACGACACATACGGAAAAACGATGGATCCGAAAACGATCGATCGAGATTCCGCTGTATATGTATGTTTGTGTGTGTATATATATATATATATAAATAAATATGCATACATACATACATATATATATATATATATATATATATATATATATATATATATATATATATATATATATATATACATACATATATATACATATATATATATACATATATATATATATATATACATATATATATACATATATATATATATATATATATATATATATACATATATATATATATATATATATATATAGATAGATAGATAGATAGATAGATAGATAGATAGATAGATATAGCTGTGCGTGTGTGTGTATTGAATTACTCTCGTCCTAGTATATATATTTCATTTTTCAAGGAAATCTCTATTTTATTGTGCGGCACCTCCACCTATGTACCTTTAAATCCCTCAGAAATTACTTATTGATCAAATCTGGTAATGGCATAAAAAATAGCATCAACAAAAACTGAGAGTCCAGGTAGCTTAGGTTTAAAAGTAAACTAAAGATATTCATAAAAAAATGAAACATTTCTTTCTTTTCTACCGCGAGAGAGCTTTTTCCCTTCGGAGTTACTTGAAATCATCAAACGTTGCAGAATAAAAGATTTGAAAAAATATATTTTCTCTCGTTTTAGAAAAGAAAATCGAGAAGGCAAGGTGAAGAGAGATTTAAATTTATTTTTACTCAAGATTTTAAATCTTAAGAATCACTGTAAAGACTGTTCGAAAAAAAATATTGAACTTCAGACGTATAATGTTTGCGAGAAAATACTGCTTTGAGGAATGGAATTTTAAAAATGTCATAAGAGAGAAATTTTTCATTCTCGCAATTTTCTATCTGTTGAACCTTATCAAGTTGTCATTGATGATAACTAAACTACTGTTAAAAGAAATTTTTATAGTATGCAAGGCGTCATTTAACTTTCCCACGGTTTTACGCTTTGCATATTAATGAATATTCATGGGTATGCTTGAAGATAATGTTGAGTGTAACTTGCTACTTCTTACCTTTTCGCACTTTAGTTAGCTGTAGACGAAAAGATAAATAACAACATCAACAATCAGGAAAGGGTAAAAAATTCTCTGTCTTTGTAGTAAGCTCACTTTTTACGATGGCCTTACTGATTTTAATACTCTAAAGTCGGGGATAACTCAGAATAGATTGAATGAAACTTTTAAAATTGGTACTTATAAAGGAAATTTCATTGCGCCTTCCAGAGTGTTGCAGCAAACCGAGTTAAAAAAAATCACTTTCAAGACAGTTTAAAACAGAAAATATTGAATAATCTAAAACAGTATTTTTGTCAAGTTCTTAGATAAGTTTTTGATATATATATATATATTAAACAAGGTAAAATTAGAAATTGTTTTCTTTGCGGTTTTAAAAAGAAAATAGTTTGTTAAATATAACCCTAAATATTAAAACTAAAAAATTGTCAGGATATGCTTTAGTAGCCGTTAACATTCACTCATCTGTTTATTTTCCTCCACTTTGGTAAAGAAATCATTTTTAATATCTTTTGTCTAACTATGATCTCTTTCTTTCAGATACATGCATACACACATATATACACAAACATATATATTTATTTATATATACGTATGTTATATAAATAAATATATATGTTACGTATTTATTTATATATATGTATGTATGTATGCATGTGTATATATATATATATATATATATATATATATATATATATATATATATATATATATATATATATATATATATGGTAACTCAGGTTTAGTTAAAATTAGGATAGATGGCCATAATTTTTAAAGATTGAAATAAAAATTCTTAGTATGCACACACAAGAAATATTTATGCCTATTTAAATTTCTTATACATACACTCATCATATTTTGGGCAAAAAATAATTAAACCTTGAGAACAAAACGTGGAAAACATAGTTTGAAATTAAAATGGCAGATGGCCATCTCTCCTTCAAGCCGAGGAGAGATGGCCAACCAATACAAGAAAGAAAAAGTGAAGTTAAAATAGCAAAAAACAGCACATTTCTTAAAGTTAATCATGAAAAACATATAGCAATTTGTAAAGATGCAATTAGATCACGGAAAATGAGTGAATAAAATTCGAATAAACAACATTTGAAGAATAATTTCAACCGTTTACTTTAGTAAAATTTTACCACATTTTCGGCAAAGGTCTTGATAGTTTGTACACCTTTCATGGAACCACTTCAGGCAACTTATACATTTTATCCAGTCATCCGTTTTGGTTATGGTATTGAATTCTTCTCTCCAACCAACACAGAGATACCCATCAAATTCTATTCCCTCGGAATCTGTAGAATCTGATAATTTCAAATGTATTCCATCTTCATCGCTACTGGAAGTGTCGTGTTTTTGTTTCTTTCTCGCGTTTATTTTAGGCTTTTCACTGGTTTTAAGCTTATTTATCAACTTTATCTGTGTCTGGGATGAAGGTTTCCGACGTTTGTCAATATTTTCTGGTGATGTCAAAAGCATAGCTACCTGTTTGGTACGTTTTCTAACTGTTTTTGTCATGGTTACATTAGGAACTGGTGCATATAATATAATTATAAACATAAAAGTTATATAATTATTTTAAATATAATTATATTTAGTTAAAATCCTCACTCCGTATAATTTTTAAATATTGATTAAAGGTGGTCATCTCTCTTCGATTTTATGAGGCCATCTATCCTGAAATTCAAAGGACAGATGGCCACCCAATTTAAAGCATCACTCCGCCATTGTACGTCTTTGTTTTAGGC
>OU015497.1:26839183-27001683 GCA_907164885.2 Dolomedes plantarius
GCCCCGTAAGGAAAAGGTTAATAAGATACTCCATAAGCCTTTAATGTGGTGGCAGGGAAAAAGGTGGGCGAACTTTCAAAGTAAGTAATTGTTCAGGAGGGCGATAAAAATTGCAAATGTTCTCTTCTTTATGCCCCAAGGGCCTTTCTGAAATAACCAAAACCAAGCATTCAGTTGACAAAATCGCATGAAACACAATTTTGTAAGCGGGGGAGTATAAAAAAACTTTTAGAGCTGCATTGCATCTGGTGTACTCGTCGGCTATGACATGAGGAGGATCTCGTAATAAAAAGTTAAGTCCAACTGTACTATGTAAGCTGGAAAGGCCTTTTCAAATATTAAGCATAACTCCATTTAAGGGTGTATCAGTTAAATTCTAAGGGCTTTTAGTTTATTGTATTATAAATTAGTATATTTCATAAAATTAAATATTTCAAAGTGGATTTGTCTCAGAGAAAAGAAAACATTCTAATCAGAAAAAAATACAA
The DNA here is from genome assembly GCA_907164885.2 of Dolomedes plantarius. Lineage (NCBI taxonomy): Eukaryota > Metazoa > Arthropoda > Arachnida > Araneae > Dolomedidae > Dolomedes > Dolomedes plantarius. The sequence continues at coordinate 26,839,672 of OU015497.1, forward strand.
AGGAATATCATGCCGTTGTAATATGAAGATTACAAGAGATACCGGTAATAAAGTTTAAGCTTAAAAAAAAAATTTCATGTAGTATCTTGTAACAAAACTACCGCGGGTTATTAACGTAGGATTACTTATCGTTGCTTACCTCTTTTGTATGTATATATGTATGTGTGTGTTACGTATATTATAGGTATCTATCTATCTATCTATCTATCTATCTATATATATATATATATATATATATATATATATATATATATATATATATATATATATATATATATATATATATATATATATATATATATATATATATATATATTATATATATATATATATATATATATATATATATATATATATATATATATATATATATATATATATATATATATATATATGTATGTATGTATGTATACCGGGTGAGTCATAAATTCGTGCAAAGTTCAAAAATTCGGAATAAAAGAAATAATGTTCGGAAAAATTTTCTGTTTGCGCGAATAGGATCAGAGGGAGATTGGATTTTTTTTCCATGTAAAAAAAAAATGTTTCCAAAAGAAACCGAAAGGGGGCGCTTTTGCGTGACCACGTTAAGCCTGTATTGCAGGAAAGACACGCGTTACCTGTTGTCACCTTCATGCAGGATGGTGCTCCGCCCTACATTTCACGTGATATCAAGACGTTCCTGTTGGAATTTTTCACTGAAGACCGAGTTCTATAAGTCGCGGTTATAAGGTTCAGTGGCCCACACGGTCACCAGACTTGAGCCCGGGAAATTTTTAGTTGGGGGATACTTAAAAACTCATGTGTACCGGGGCTCCCCAGCCACTTTGGTGGAACTGAAAAATGTCATTCGACAGACAGTCGCAGCCATCGATGCAAGAATCCACTGTAATGGGCTTAGTGACGCCCCTCAGTTGCCTATTATCTTGTTCTGGTAGTAATGTTGAACATCTGTTACTTTAAAATAAATGCACAGTCTCGTGTTATTGTGGTCTGTTTTATTTTCTGTTTGAGTTTGCCTGATTTGCATAAAACGTCTCCGTATGATGTGTGAGCGCCCTCTTTCGGTTACTTTTGGAAACTTTTTTTTTTTTTACATGGAAAAAAATCCAATGTCCCTCTGATCTTATTCGCGCAAACAGAAAAATTTTCCGAGCATTACATCTTTTATTACGAATTTTTGAACTTTGCACGAATTTATGACGCATTTTGGTATTCTGTTTAACTGTTTACTTCTTGCCCAAGCGATACAGATTGGGTTTGGCACGCTGCCAAAATTATAACTCGCGACGACGGACGGTTTTAGCGTCATAAACTTTGCTTTCCGGCGGACCAATATGGAGGAACGTAACCCTACGTTAAAAGATAATAGGACTGACAAATTTGTTCTTCAGAAGTAAATTCTTTTTCATTTTTCAAAAGAAAATGTTCGGAAGTATATAATCTGAAAAAATACAAGCAAACTTTTGAAAAATACTAGGAGTTAAATTCAGTTTTCAAATTTACGTTAATTTTGAATCTACGTTAATTGCTAGGATATAAATATAGCTACGTTAATTGCTAGGAAATGCTAGGACATAATAAAAATTTAAAAACCTTTTATGGGCGTTTAAAAATTGGAAAGGTTAAATAATCCATCAAAATGTACTTTGCATAAAGATCAAAATATCCTCACATTTCAATTTTGTTGGTGTAAAGAGATGCGCAGTCACGCATCTTTACATGTCCACCTTGTATACGTAATTTATCACGAGCAATCCTGAAGCAGCCTGTCTAAAGCAGCCGGTGTTTCTATTTAATCGGAATAACTCGTAAGTTACTATAGATGTGGGACGCGATTGAGAAATAGTGTTTTGTTATGCGCCCTAAACTCCCAACCTCTCTGGTTTTTAAAAATAATACAAAGAATGAGACGATGAGAATTTAAGAAACGTGATGTTCATGAATGCACTCAGTAAGATACTTGAAGCTTTTCACTTATGCTCCAAAATTGACCGTGAAGATTGAAAAGAGAATAAAAAGGAGGCTAGACGGCTTGTATCTCCCTCACTTTTTCTTCGTAAAAGTTGAAGGTCATCATAATAAGGCATAGTTAGCACGTTTACTAAATATTCAGACGAAATACAAAGATGGCGTCTTAAAATTTTTGACATTGTAAAAGGTATATAAAATTAAAATGCAATACAAAAAAAATCAAAGGAAATACAGTGTCACAAGAACATTCACATAATCTACATTGCTGGTTATACCTCGAAAAGTTTTATTGCTTTCGTGATACCACTGCCGCGGAACAGGGAACTTGTAAATTAACACTGGACGTTTTTCTGTAGCACTAAACTTTAAAACTTATCAAAGATTTCGTCAAAAATATCTAAACTACACAAAAAATGAAAGAAAATTTCAGGTAGTCTCTTCTATCGAAACTACCGCGGGTTATTAACGTAGGATTACTTATCGTTGCTTACCTCTTTTGTATGTATATATACTATATGCACGTATGTATATATATATATATATATATATATATATATATATATATATATATGCATGTCAAAATTTTGACGCATCTTGGTAATTTTCTGTTTACTGCTTGTCCAAGCGATACAGACTGGGTTTGGCGCGCTGCCAAAATTATAACTCGCGACGCAGGACATCTGACATTTTGCTTTCCGGAGGACCGTTATGGAGGAACGTGATCCTACGTTAAAACTAGATTTATCCCTATCGTCTATACCAGGGGTCCCCAACCTTTTTGTACCTAAGAGCACATTCTAGAATACCGGTCGGACGACGGGCACCATTTGTTTTTTCAAGGGGAATTTATAGTTGGACATAGTTAATAATACATACACATAATATACAAAAAACATATAATTAAACATAAAAAAATTATTGTTAATATTCTTGTGTAAAAAAAAATTATTACTAAATAATGCATACAAAATCTACAAAGTATAAAAATTCTTTATAAAAAAACGCCATTTCTACTTTTGTGTGGTTAATCATTAAAAATAAGAAAACTTTTGCATAGCATTTTATTGAAAACTGAAATATTTTTATCGTGGTCGCACAGCGGTGGGCACAGGTAGAACGATCGGCGGGCGCCATGGTACCCGCGGGCATAGGGTTGGGGGCCCCTGGTCTATACAACCCATCGTAAGGCAACCAAACACATGCAGATGTAGATGAAAACCATCTGAATTGGCAATAATGTGCCAACTGAGTTGATTTGTATAAGAAAATAATCTTCCAATAATATTTACGGTAGTAATTAGCTTTCTGGATTGTTATTATAGTACAATTCCTTGCACTAAATGTTTACAGCATTCAATAAAATCCTATTTAAATTATTTTCTGAGATAAAATTTAGAGACAGATTCATTAAAGCATGATCTTTAATTTTTCAGACATAAAATTAGGTTCATGCAGTATTCGGTAAGATGAATGATTATATTCTGTACTCATATTCAGTAACGCTGTAAAAAACAGTGAAAAATGTAAAAGAAACTTGAATGTATAAAATAACATTTTACGTTAAAAGGAGAGAACTATTTTGGATTTAGAAACTTATTTAACAAAACACATTCGTTTTCGTAACCAATGGCGTAGCGGAGGGGGGGGGGGGGGCAAGGGGGTCTATCATGCCCCGGCCGCCTCTCGCAGAGGGGCGCCAAATGGTCCCCAAGACAAACAAGATTTTTTCGAAAATTTTCAATTTTTATTTTGATCGGTTTCGGGGAAATATATTTTTAATTAATAATTATTATAATATAATTAATTATTTCCTTTCATGATTTGTCTGATAAAATATGTTATAAATGTGAACGTTCGTTCAGCAAATTAAAATTAATTTTGATATACCTACGATCAACGATGGGACAAGATCGCCTAAGTGGCCTAGCATTTTTAAGTGCGGAAAGAGAAAAATTTGAAATGATCGACTTTGATGAAGTAATTGATAAATTTGCTTCATCAAAGGCAAAAATGTAAAAATAGTAATTAATTCTATTAATGTATTATAATATTATAATATTATTATTATTATTATTATTAAATATGTCTACTTATATATTATATATAACTTTTTTTTATTGTTTAAAAACTGTATGTTTTTAAAACAATTATATAAATATGTAAAATAAATAATATATTTTTAACTAATTCTATATATTATACTAGCATTATTGCCCGGCGTTGTCCGGGTAGATATATAGATATAAAATTTTTCATGCATTCCATCAAAAAAATACTGGGCTGCACCCCCTGCAAAATAAACACTTCGCCCTGCTCCCCCCCCCGTCACCCCCGGTCCAACTTTCAAACCACCCCTCAGAACAAACCTCTTTTCCCCCGCGTATCGAATTAGAGTGGCTGTGGTAAAGGAGCTGTATCCACATTTAAGAAGTGCTCTTAGGGGCACAAAAATCATTAAAAAATTAATTTAAAAAAACTAATTGAGCCCCAAATTTCGTTTTTCTTGATTTAAGTTTCTTGGGTCCTAAACATTAACTGTGCCGAATTTGGTCCCGGTGGGTGAAACAGTTTATGATTCTATAGCGGACAAACAAACAGACAAGCTCTTTTATATATATAGATTACTATATGTTTTCCGGGGGTGCACCTAAAAGTTATCGTGCCTCGGGCGCCAATTATGCTCACTATGCCACTTTTCTTAACACTGCTATATAAAAAAACAGAAACTTTCGAATAGCCTTAAATTTAAAGTGTTGAATGCGCTTAAAAGTCAGATTGTCTGTAGAGTATAGCTCACTTCTACCCACACTTGGGTGTATATAATTTGAAGTGACACTCTAAATGAATTTGATACAAACACAGTTTATACATGAAACAATGTTTATTGAATATTCTTGCACATGTAGGCTTTGCTTTTAACAACAAGATTCATACGTACTACTTATACGGAATATATATATTAGCATTCAATAAAAATACACTTTGCCATACTCACAAACCAGCAGAGAGTCAAACCAGCAGTTCTGCTACGTAAACTTTGGGCCTGCTAAGCACAAGCGCCGGTTAACACCTGGAACTGCTTACCTCGTAGCTCCCTCTCGCTTATCTATCAACCTTAACAACCTTTTTCAACCTCTGTATTAATCAAGCTGCTTGGTATTTATACCAAGCGCGTATGCCGAAATTAGCATATCTCAAGCAGCTTCTTTAATTCATTCACTCAAAAGTTCGATTTTTGTGAATCGAATCTTATGTATACCTTACATGTCCTTAAAATTAATTGTTTCGTGAAGTTTTCTGTGATCCAATTTTTCCTCACAATTTAACCCATAAAATCGGCAAATTTTTCTCTTAGTTTAATCTATAAACTCAAGAAATCTATTAACTCGTCATTTTTACATGAGATAATTACTAATCTAAAATAATTTTTTCCAAATTGAGAGGGTTTGGTGTAGAGTTAAGGCTTTATGCTTTTAAAATGTCTGTACTTCGATTTATAACAATAAATTTGAGGGCCCTTTCTTTTCGTTCCTCTTTAAATTAACCAGCTATGCATTCTTCCGAAACTGACACCTATTTAATTCGTCAAGTTCCAGATAATTCACCCCAGAATAAAGGCCGTAACTTTGAAAACGGAGATTGCTCAAGTACAACGACAACACTTACGCCTGCTAGGGCTTCCAGGGAAGATATGAAGAGGAGTAACTTCAACAACACTGCAGGTAAGACAACTGGATATATGCAAGACACATAAGAGCTTTTAGTTCATTCAAAGTATAAAGATAGCAAAAAAAGTATATTTTAAAAAGAATGTTTTTGAACAACAAGAGTACGACCATCTCGTATAACCATCTTCCAAAAAGTGATTACTTGAGTAACCTTGCAGACAGACTGCTGGTTAAAAAGATGAAACGTGGTTTACATAAAAATTTTTTGCTGTGGACGAATTCTGGCAACTAAATCATTCTATGCGTTCTTTAAAGTTATATTACGTTGCCTCCGAGCTGTACAGCGCAGGTTTTTTGTTTGTTTGTTGTCTTTTAACATCACTGTTACCACAGCGGAGGAGTTGATAGATATTTAAATATTGTAGTTTTAAGGGGTCAGGTACCTTTTAAAGGCCAAGAGACTCGACAAACATATCCCTATTTTCAATCATCAGTATTTATTAAAACAATTTATTAAGAAATTTGAAAATTTTACTGTTAGTTAAACACTCTTTCTTGTTTATAAATATGGCTCTCAATTTTTTTTCTAGCTCGAAGAGAAATTTTTTAATTTTTTAAAATTTCAACCTTTGTTTTTTCATTGTTATGTCATTGCGCACATGATATCACCAGAACAGTTGGCTAGAATACCATGAAATTTTATACACGTTCAATATAAACATGCATTATTAAAACGACAAACTATTATGTCATTTTTACCCTAAAAATTTGAATTACAGTAAAATTTATCAAAAAAATTTCTGAAATTTAAAAACATTTTTTTAAACATTTCTTTCTATGAAGAGCTAAGAATTTTGATTTCAAAGTCCGTTGTTTTAAAGATATATTATACAACTTAAATTTAAAATTTAAAAAATATGTATATTCATTAATATACGGATGTAAGTCTGCGCGCAATGACATAACATTAAAAAAAAACAATGGTTGAAATTTTAAAAAATTAAAACATTTATTTTCAAGCTAGAAAAAATTAAGGGTCATGTTTATAAAGGAGAAAGTGTGTTTAACTCACAGTAAAATTTTCATATTCCTGAATAAAAAATTTTCTTAACTACTGATGATTTAAAATAGGGATAACTTTGTCGAGTCTCTTAGCTTTTAAAAGGTACCTTATCCCTAGTCAGTTTCCCCGAAGAAAAAAAAAAAGAGGGTAAAACTTGTCAAATGATGAAAATCCCTAAAAAAAATTATCAAAAGTGTGTTTTCATAAAAATGTTAATGCTGACAATAGCTATTGTATCGAAGCGTCGTAATAATGCCTTTCTCGAAATGCCCTTCCAGCTGCCAGAAATAATTTGTGGCTGGACTTTAGCAGAGCACCCAAGCGTCCAAGGCGGCATTTATGTCTTGACATCAACGGGATAAATGACGAAGAAGATATGGAACCGACGGCTCAATTGATGAAACAAGGGTACGTTAGATAAATTACTTTTACCGTTTTAATAACATCATACTTATGACCAAATATGCTATTCATCAATAATTGTCAAACATTTTCACAACTTCAATATAGCAAAAATAAATTAATATAATTTAAATATATATATATATATATATATATATATATATATATATATATATATATATATATATATATACAGGGCGCTGGATTTGAGGCGGAACGCGCCGGAACGGCGTTTCGGTACCTCTCTTTAGGAAAAAAAATTACGATAGTTAAAATCATATATATAATCACATATTACTATGTCGTTAGTGAGTGATACTGGCCTATTATATATATATATATATATATATATAATATGGAATACCCCACACACACCCCGGAAGGTAACAGTTTTGGCACCTCTATTTCTAGAAATCAACAACTGTTTATATATATATATATATGTCGGACTTAAGCGGGAACGAAATAATTATTCTAAATTTAAAGGGGGCTTAGTAATTAATTTATTGTCGTGGCGTAATTCGCCACTATTCTCATATCTTGGTTCGAAATACATCGAGAGAAATCGGGGAAATTCCCTTTGGATTGATTGACATCTGTGGCCACGCCTATGGTTCAACGCCGGTGTATGCGTCACGGAGATCATGTGGGCATGCGCGGTGGCTTTGGATGACAGAAAAACAATAGCGTTTAATCAGACGGCGGGAAATTCTTGATGGAGATAGTCACGCGTCTCGCGGGAGCTTGATGATTCTTGGATTTAATTTATCAGATTGAATCAGGTAGCTTAAGATTTTGGAAATAAACGATGTTAGATATATTAATTGTAGTTCTTTGCCACCGGCCTTTTAATTCATTGACTGCCATAACTTTAATAATTAAGTAAAGATATATCAAGAAGGAGTAACTTTGGATTTAAGACGACGTAATTAGAAGGGTGTAAGTAGCGAGCTCGTCATATATATATATATATGTGTGTGTGTGTGTGTATATATATATATATATATATATATATATAACAACAAAGTAAATTTAAAACTATAAACCAAAATTAGACAAGAGCATGATTAGTAAATAATACATTTCCAGATGATGCATACAGACTTTTTTTAAATAATTGCATTTTTGATAGAATAATTTCAGAAAGCTGCCGTTTAAGACAAAGAAGAAAAATTAGTTTAAAAATTTTCAATAATCAATAACACGTAGAAATGGAAAAAATATAGTTAAATTATCACAAAATATACATACCTTCGTTTTGGTGCAATCCGGTGCATTAGCTATAATTCTGCATAACCTCTTAATAAGATTCAACGGGTGGTGGTGGTTCTACTGTAGTTCTTTTGATCTATTCATACCCCTGAATTGTATAAAAGAGATATATTCTCGACTTTGGGGACACAAAATTTCTGTCGCGGCTTCCCAGGCGTTTCCGGGAAAAAGCCATATAGCTGCCATTCCCGATGAGGAAAACATACAAATTCGGCAGAAAAACAACTTTCAGCGTTACAGAACCTATTTTATCACGGATATTAGACCTCAGATCAAGCATGTAAAAACGCATTTAAACGATGATCATTTCCTTGATAACACCCAGATGCTCTGCATAAATATTACGGGCGTGTGAATTCACACGCCCGTAGTATCACGGCATAATATCACGGCTAGCGGATGTTATGTTGTAATTGTTATTTTCATTTTTTCTCTTTTACAGTTTTATTTACGCTAACTTTTAACACAAATATCATTAATAGTTACTCCAAAGCAGTTGGCATATTTTATGAATTTACTCTTAATTGAATTTTTTTTAATTTAGAATATGGAAGATATTCCTTGTTCCTAGAAAGGAAAAAAATTAAAACGTAGATAAATATTTCAAGAAAATAGTATTACGTATAAAATTTCGAAAGTTTCGGTCGCACAACTATTTTCACCGAGCTATTCTTTAATTGTAGGATAAAATTTCGTTAGATTCACGTTTTATAACAATTAACGAGTAAACCGGCTGTCAAAACAAACAGGTGAAAAACAAAAACTCTTTTCAATTACTGTTGGATAAAACTATCATTTAAACTGACAGCGTCCTGACATGCGATTCATTTTCTTCCTTTTAATTCTTCAAACTTCTTAAAACAGATCTCAAAACTGTTCGTTCACAAAAATAAATAAATAAAAACGACAGCAAAATATCATCTGTAGTTTTGAAGCCATTTCCGAGTTATAAATTCGCAACTCCATCGGAATGTCGAGAGAAATGATATTGAAAATGTTGAGGGAAAATACGAGTCCAGCAATCTTGCCTCAGGTTCTATTTTCACCTGTTTCTCAGTTTGAATAGGAAAAAAAAAATCAACTGTATTATTTCCAGTTCGATTCGGGACTTGATGATATTTTTGTCTGAATGGGGAAAAAAAGGGGGGGGGATCAATATTATTGTAATAGCATTTCGACTCTACTTTTGAGGGCGCCAGAATAAGCCTCATTGTTAAGTTAGAACGATTACAGTCAGTATCCAAAAATAAACAATGCGCACCATTAAAATTATCAACAACTGCTAGAAGGGTCTTATTTCCCTAGCGGTTTTAATTGACATCAATAAACGTTCAAGGATAAATCACTGTACACTTTCTATCTATAGGTGGTACCATGGTTCAATCAGCCGTGCTGATGCCGAAAATCTCCTACGACTGATGAAGAAAGGAAGTTTTTTGGTACGTTGCAGTGAAAAGTTAAAACGGCAGTATTTATTATCGCTCAAGTAAGTAAATAAGCTGACTTTGTTCAGATAACTAGTATATTTAATTTCCTCGTGCATTTCCTTCAGAGCAGTGACGTAGAGAGCATAACTGGCGCCCGATACCTGTTTGACGCCCTCCATGGTCTTGTGGACCAAATGGTCCAATGGTCTTGGGGATCATTTGGCACCCCTCTGCGAGAAGCGCCTAGGGCATGATAGACCCCTTGCTTCCCCCCCCCCCTCCCCCGCTACGCCACTGCTTCAGAGATAGCTATTTTGCTCGAAATAGCTTAATATAATACCCCAGTCTAGACTATGCTTTTTCATAAGTTTTGATCTTGCAGATCACAATTTAATCACAATTTCAAAATGATCCGTCTGACACTTAGGGCAGATAATTAATAAGTTTTTATTAGCAGCCTATACTACTTTTTCATAGGAAAACAACATCATTTAACCTTTTTTTTTTTTTTTAACTTGAAAGCTCTACTTATCAAATTGTGCAGTGAAGAATTCACTAACGTACAGACAGCGAAATTTTGCTATTCCTCAATATGTTTATCAAACAGAAACTTGATTATTCCTTAATAAACATATTAAGTTAGTCAAATAAAATGTCGATTTATATATAAGCACACTTTCAACGTACTTGTGTATCACAAAATTATTAATGTAATGAAGGATTCAAAGCATTAACGGTACTTAACATGCTGAAGAGCCACTTTCATGTTGATAGAAGTTCGTAAGAAACATTACCGTTTCGGAACATTATTTAAGTGATACATCTATTTAATGCTAAAACTTTGAATTTGCGTGTGTGTTGTTAAAATCGGGGAAGCAAAGTGCATGATGAATAACTGTAAGAATAAGGTACCCTGAAATGCATAAGAGAATTTAAAAAAATTAAATTAAAATTTTTTGGAAAACCGACTAATGTTTACAGAAATGGAAGCATTTTTAAGGTAGTATATCCTAGACGGGATTCATTTTTCTTGTAGAGATTTTTAAGGTTTGAACTAATATTTAGCGAATGCCCGGTAGAAAAGAAGCTTCTACAGCAGGGGTGTCAAACTCGCGGCCCGCGACGAACATTTTTTGCGGCCCGGCCAATATATTGGCCCACAATAATATATAATAAAATAACCGACGCAGAATTATAATTAGATAGGAAGAATTCGCTAAGTGTTTTTTTAATTATACTCTTTTTTGGCTATTATTAAGCAAAATGTGTATATTTATGTTGAATATACTGTAATTAGGTAATATACTGTAAAAAACCTACGTTTCTATTAATATTATTTTTTTTACGGCCCACCTATAGTTAAACCTTGTTTGTTTGGCCCAAGTTAGCCTTTGAGTTTGGCACCCCTGTTCTACAGATTATTTTTAAAACAAATTAAATTCAGTTGCTATCAGATTCGGCCAAAAAAATAAATAAATAAATATTTTCAATAAAGTTGTAAAAATGGAAAAGTTAATTATTTCCGCTATTTTTAATAATATTTCGTAGAAGACTATTTCAGGGCTAAATTTCCCCGAAAGGTAGGGCTCGTTTCAAATTCCGTCGCTGCAGTTTGTCGGCTGAAATAGGATACTTTACTAGCGGCAAAACTGTATTATTTTCACAAAAAGATCAAACCATCGGTGCTTTAGATCTAAACCGAGGAGAAAGTAAAGAAAATGTTCGAGTATTTTTGTAAAATGGCATATCAACCCAATATGCCATCCAAAACACTCATTTCTGGGCTCAAAATAAATAGCAAAAATGAATTAAGAATAATACGGATGTATTTAACAATTGTATGATCTCAAAATAAACCTTTATATTTGTACAATATTGATATTAGCTTGAATTCTTCATAAGCTATGAATAGTGAACGGTCCAATGGGTTATGGATGATCAATAGTAATTGAAATAAAATTATACGCTTTGTCTAGCCTTTATACTTCATTCTAATAACTACTTTCATAGTCTTGAAAATATTAATTTTATAAATACATATATGCATTGAATACAATAACATAGACTGTCGACGGCTTTTGTAGACAGTCACGTGAAATGAGTACGCCCCCTTACAAGTCAAAATGCACAGTCATTATTTCGTCTTCACACACCTCCTTTTAGCCTGTAGAAAAATAAGTTCCGACCTCCGTTGAAAAAATCACTGAGACAAATCGCACAAACTTGTAATGGTCTGAAATATGAAACTGTAAGGCCGTCTGCACACGGAGCAACTCAAAAAAAAAAACTGATAACTGACTCCAGTCACAAACCAGTCCGTATTGAGTCGTAACCTATGTAATTGAATGGAGCCACGCACACGGCGCAACTGGTTACAAACTCGTCCGACGAGTTTGTAACCAGTTGCGCCGTCTTTATGATTTTGTTAACCAGAAATTGAGGCGAATACTACAATGCTATGCGGAGTTGTAAAGGACTCGTTTAATGCTGTGATATGTTTGTGTTGACTTTGTGCGAGTAACCACGTGCTTTTGACATTGCGTAACCTGCTTTGTCATATTCGTAGAATCTGTTCTGTGTTGTCTAATGCTAGTACCCACGTGGCCTTAGCAGCATCCTTTGACCGGGTACGCCATCTGCATATAGACCATAGTTGATATCATGCTCCTTGCTTTCACAAACCCTTTTTGAAAACTAAAGCGACCAAATATCCTAGAATATTGACGATAGTCCTTCAAGTTTTGCGCGTATGTCTCCTAAACTTTAAAAATTTTGGTTTATATTTAAATGGCCTCAAATTTTGTCCTGACTTTAACTGATGTTTTATCAAACATTCAAATTCACAAATAAAATGCAAGAATTAAAAATAAATAAGTAAATAAAATCACTTGCTAACAATTCATAGACTGCATTAGAAAATAGGCGCCACTACTTGGGAAAATAATATGGGAACATAAATAACTTCTAAATTTCACTATTAATGATTATTAAAAGGGTCTCAATTGGAATTTCAAGAGTAAAAACTGAGGTCAAAGGCCAGTGACACACAGGGCCTTTTTATCGAATGGGCAAATCGGGACTTTGCCCAGGGCCCCCTGATGCTAGGGGGCCCCAAAATCCCCTTGGTGTATGCACCTAGTACTTCTAATAGTATGTATTTTTATAAATGTCCGTAAGGGGGGCCCCCAAATAGCATCTGCCCCGGGGCCCCCAGCGTTCATAATCGGGCCCTGGTGACACATATACTTCCATAAAGCGTTACGTGTACTTCCACGTATGCCGTGAAAAGAGCATTTTGTCCGAAGCCAGGGGCGTAACTAGGCATTTAGGGGCCCCGGGGCAAGGCCGCAAATTGGGCCTCCTGAAATATCACGACTTCCTTTTTACCCGTTGTCTTGGGGGCCCCGGTTACCCCAGCCTAGTTACGCCCCTGCCCGAAGCGTCGTTGTAAAGCGTACTGTAGCCATTTGTCTACGTTGGCTTTCTGTGAAAGGGTGTTTTTTTTCTTCTCTAGATAAAGAAAGCAGTTTTTGCTTACGAAACTCGAATTGAGACCCTTTTTACAGTCATTATTAGTAAAATATTAAGGTTGTTTCTATTCCTAAATTCGTAGACTGCTAAAGTAAATAAATATCGTGCAACAACTTAACAATTAAAATTCATTTCAAGATAAATTTAAAGTACCCATTAAATGAATTCGCAAAAAAAAAAAAAAAAAAAAAACTTTAGCAGAAAAATAAGAGAGTAAATAAATAAGGAAACAAAATTTTAAAAGTATTCGTTCTTTTTAATGTTAATATTTTTGAAGAAATAAGTCATTAAATTACTTTTTGAACATTTAATATTTTTTTTTTATTTTTAAGATTTTAATTTTATAATAGTTAATCAAGATTGTAGATGTTCCAATGATAAAAGCGAATCTAATATCTTCTGGAAAGAAACAATAATGGAGTTTCAAAATTACATGAGAAACATACTGACAGGCATCCAGGATTATAGATTTGTTAAAACTTAAAATGAAACTTCTGTTAACTCTTGATTACAGAATCTGTTAGCAATCCTGGTTATGTTTAAGATAGTTTTGACATTATAAAAATAAAATATTTAAAAACCCATTATCTATATATTTAAGTTGCTAAGCCAACTTTTGGGGCAGTCCGTGAGAGAAAACTACTGCATCAATTTACTTCATTTTGGTCTTAAACGAAAGATTGTAATCTGTAGATTTGTCAAATTTGATTTTTGTAACCTAAATTTCTATCAATTAGCGATAATTTACAATTAAAAAATTGATTTTTGCGCATGCTCAGTGGCATGTTTAAATCTGGCTTTAGAAACTCACTGTTTCTGCGCATTCTCAGTGACATGTTTTAATGATAAATACGTTTATTCCGAGGAGTCTCTCTAGATCTCTCTCTATCATTTTTATTTTTATGATAATTATGTTTGTGAAATATAAGAATAAACCTCATGGAAATTGTTTATTTCGCGCTGCTTAATTAGCGATAATCTACAATTTAAAAAAATTACTTTCTGCGCATGCCCAGTGACATATTTAAATCTGGCTTTAGATACTCACTAAGTACGAGGCCGCTTAAACACATTGATTTGTTTCTGCGCATTGATTTTCAACATTTGGTAATATTGTGTTGAGTATAATTTGTGTATTAGTAAATTTATTTTCTATCTAGCCGTCATGTTTTGACGGGTATCAACTAGTAATATTTTAAAAATATTACCATGTATATTCTCTCGAATATAAATTCCTGCTGGTACCTATAAAAATGGATAGATATTCGAAGTAATATTTATTGGTGACTATTCACACTTTCTATTGTAATCTAAATATCAATTTATAATTTGTCCTCGAATTGCCAATAAATTTGTTGACGCCGTAATAATTTGTCTCCAAATTTCGAATTAAAAATCTGGTTGCCCTGCTCCAAACACTGCATTATTTTTTCTTCTTTTTTTCGACAGGAGTTCTCGAGGTGTTATGCACGTGAAAATAGTTCAGCTGCCAAATGGAAAATATGTGATAAAACAGCAGACGCAGACTTTCGATTCTATTCCTCAGTTGATACAATATTTCAGTACGCACATACTTAATATTCATGAAATGAATGTTTACTTGTCTCACCCGGTAATAGAGAAACTACTGTAAAATAACTCTGTTGTTAATAAAGATATTTATTTCGTTTTATATTATCCTTCGAACAATCGGGAGTCAATTTTTTACTCTACTTCGTCTCCGTATTCCGAGCAAAAGTACTGTCGTTAATTACGTGTTCGTGAAGACCTAATTTGGCTAAAATATTTTACATCGAACGATCATGCCTAGAACTCATTAATTAAAAGGATTTTCTATTCAATTTCCTGGAGGATCTGTGAAAAATAGGCATCTCTAGTGTATCTGGCAGCCATGGAACTCAGTTTTGCCCTTATTATGTACAGAACATAGGCGAGAAGTAGCTGGTGGTGAAAAAAAAGAGGTATTTTTAGACCCATGAAAAGTCTATTTTCTGTTCTCATAGAACATTTCACTTCTCTATATACAAGGTGCGCCCATAAAGTAACCGGACAATTTTTTATAAGTAAGAAAAATATTACCACCTTCAAATAAATTTATCTCCTTCAAAATAATCGCCAAAGGAGTCTGTACAATTTTTCCGACGTTTCTTCAAGTCATCGAAACGCTGTTTACAGGGGTTGGAAATCACCGTTCGCAAAATACGCGTAACATCCGAGACGTTTTCAAATCTCTGTCCTTTCATGGATTTTGCATTTTTTTATTACAAAGGACTTATTCACCGCGAATTTGTTCCTGAAAATCAAACAATTAATCAGTATTTTTACAAAGAGGTGCTTTTTCGATTAAGGAACAGGATAAGACGAGTTAGGAAGGATTGTTTGATTCTGGGCAATGGTTTCTTTTACACGATAATGCTAGACACCATACAGCAATTTCTGTACACAACAGTATCTTGCTAAGCATTCAATTACAGTGATAAATCACCCACCATATTCTTCCGACTGATCGCCAGGTGATTTTTTCCCTTTTCCGAAGCTTAAGATGGCCATGAAAGGACAGAGATTTGAAAACGTCTCGGATATTAAATCAAATGTTACGCGTATTTTGCGAACGGTTAGTTCCGACGCCTATAAACAGTGTTTCGATGACTTGAAGAAACGTCGGAAAAACTGTATAGATTCCTTTAGCGATTATTTTGAAGGAGATAAATTTATTTGAAGGTGAGTAATATATTTCTTATTTATAAAAAAAATGTCCGGTTACTTTATGGGCGCACCTTGTATAACGTCCTCGCCCTTTCCCTCAAAGGATAATATGACGTATTCCGATAGATACTGGTAATGCAAGAGAGTCATTTTAGTTAGCATTTAAGGGTCCCGATTCTTCATGAAGAGCGTTTAATGAAGAGGACTAGGTATGCCGTGCAGAAAGCATTTTGTCCGAAAAGTCACAGTGACGTTGTAGTACATCACATCAATTGTGTGACAAAATTGTAAACAGTAAGCAATTTAAGTCATCGTATGGTCCAAGTAACATCAAAGTGCCAATATAAGGAGGTTTCAAAACAAATCTTTTCGTCGAAAAGAATTGCCGTGTATAGTCCGTTAAGAAGTAAGAGCGAGGACGCAATGCTGCCACAACGCCAAGAGGGCCAAAAATAAACATATCGACATGGCTGCAACATTTAACACGGGTCGTCAGATACAAAGCGGATCTTAATGCGGCGCTTATGTTGTCACTTTTTTTTTTTTTTTTGGGGGGGGGGGGTTGCTAATGTCCCTGGGGGATGACGACATCGCATCCCAGTCCGGTGTACATATGAATACAAGGAAATAGAAACAAAAAAATCACACAATCACAGAAAAATTTTATTAACAAACGATGACACCGGAGATGGACGATGGGTTCCAGCTCCCCTTTCTAGACGGGGGCTCCTTTTGCAGGCGGAAGACTGACCGGTTCTCCGGAATACAACCAAGTCTTATGCGAGAATCGAACCCGCGCACCCGGCGTGGCAGGCTGATGCCTTAACCACTTATCCACTGGGTGACGTTGGCACGATGTTGTATGTACCGGGTGTCCCAAAAATAACCGACGATTTGAAAAATCAATTAAATAAAAACGGAAGGTGATAGAAATGTACGGTTTGCTGCATTCTGCTTAGGTAACCAGGAAATTTATTCTCACCAATTTTCAAAATTAGTTACAAAGTTCGTCAACAGATGGCGCTGCTGACTGAGAAAAACAATAAAACAATGTCTTCATAATAACCACCATTTGCAGCAACAACGTGGCGCAGTCTGAGGACAAAATTCGCAGACGTCCGTGCAAACATTTCAGTTTGAATGTTCTGACAAGCAGCAGAGATGTATTGTTAAAGTTCATTTACAGTTTGTGGATTGTGACGATACATCTGGTCTGTCAAGTACCCCCAAAGAAAAAAAAATCGCATGGTGTCAAATCTGGCGAATAGGGAGACCAATCCATGCCACTTTGCGTATGCTTCTTGCTTTGAAAACATTGTTTTATTGTTTTTCCCAGTCGGCAGCGCCATCTGTTGACGAACTTTGTAACTAATTTTGAAAATTGTGAGAATAAATTCCCTGGTTGCCTAAGCAGAATGCAGCAAACCGTACATTTTTATCACCTTCCGTTTTTCTTTAATTGATTTTTCAAATCGTCGGTCATTCTTTGGGACACCCGGTATATGCATCCAACATGGTCACACAAATTCAAAAAAATATAGCTCAAAGATTTCGCTGATTTCAGATTACAACGGAAACGATCCAACCGTGCTGAAGCAGATAGTGAAGATATATTGCCTTTCTACTGCATGTACTAGTAGCATTTTGAATGTATAATGAAACCAGTAAAAAGTTTCGGCGTTAAAGAATCCAACAAAACCCTCTTAGCGATTCTGTATTTTACTGCAATGACCCAGTCTATATATATACGTAGATCGAAGTCTTTTCATGGGAGAAAGTTGAAGAAGTCGGTTCTGGCCATATTAGATCCTTTCATAGACCGTGCAACATAAATATGGTTAAAACTGGGCTACAACGGCCGAAATACCCAATTTCTCTGCTTGAAGGTATTCAGAAAAATTCGGCTGAAGTATAATTAAACATAGATATACTCCAACACTGTAGAGCATATTTATCTGTAGTAGTAATTATTAAATTAAGATAAACTTGTTTGGCAAAAAATTACGTAAAATCCCGTCACTACGTGAGTAATATATAGCTAACCTTTTGCTTTATGTTGGCCTATAAATAACAGCAGATGCATTTTTCTTTTAAGACTAGTTAATTGGATTGAACAAACACATTACACTATTAAAGGTAAATTACCAATCCTTATCTCAAGTTCCATACTCATTATCATTTCTGTGTTCGATTTACGCATTTTGATGCCTCAATTTAGTTTATAAGCGGGATCAACGTGTCATTTCAATAATCACCTGACAGTACAGTGCGAATCAGCTACAATTAGTGACCCCAGTAGCAACTTCGCTAAATCTGCTCTTACTTTAATCAAGTAAGAATAAGAGCTGATTCAACGAAGTAGGAACAGGGATATTTTATAGTAATTTATAATCGTTGGACTATTTCATTCATAGTAGATGTTATGAAAGAGGGAAATCAGACAAGAATTAAAAAAAAAAAAAAATGATGGTAAAGACATGAACAAGGGACAGCTGGGTAATGCATGTAACGTAATATAAACCTGACTCTTAAAAAAAAATTGTTTTAGAAACTACCTTTTATAATCTCTTCCCGAACACAGAGAAAATATATTTCTAAGTTGCACGGCGAAACCTACGATTGAAATCACTCATAACAACGAAGTGTTTAACTTTCTAAGCGCTACATTTCACAAAATCATTATTGATATTTACATAAATTCGACACTCATTTAAAAAAATTATATGTGGAGTATTTTAAATTTGGAGGGCATGTTACAGCTGGTTGAAATTGAAAGTAACAAATACAAGAAGAAAAAAAGCTCTCGGAGTTACCTGACTCGGACATGTTTACATATTTAATTATAATCGGTTCTGGTTTCAAGGCTATAAAATATATAATACGGTTTAGTTTCTTAAACTATTTCTCATATAACTCTCAATTTACTCTCTATACAGTCCTAAAATTTCGACCAAACTGGTCCACGTTTTGCATAATTACATTCTAGGGTCCCGCGGAAAATATAAGGTTACCTTAGGGCCCCTTTATCTTTTGAGATTAGCACATTTCAATTGTTTTATCTTTCAGCTGTATTCTTAACATTACTTCCAAAACCAGATGGCTGCAACTGAAAATTAGCAGATAGTCTGCTTTCGGAAAGTGCACTTTCTTGCTTGAAAATATTAATTCTCAATGTGTCAATTGTGCTCATAATAAGATTTTTTTACATTTCAATTGAAGTTTTATGAGTAGATTCATTATATATATATATATATATATATATATACACTCAAGAGCCAAAACATTATGACCACCTGTCAATAACGAGTTGGCCCACCTTTGGCGCGCAACACAGCTTCAACCCGCCTTGGCATGGATGCCACAAGTCCTTGGTAGATGGCCGGAGACAGATTGTACCAGATGTTTAAGCAACGGTCACAAAAATCCGAGATATTGCGAATTGGTGGTCTTTGAACTCTGAGCTGCCGTCCCATGACATCCCAAATGTGTTCTATCGGATTGAGATCCGGTGAGTTAGGCGGCCAGGACATTAACTGGAATTCAGCATCATGTTCCTGGAACCACACCAACACAATTTTAGCCTTGTGACACGGGGCGTTGTCCTGTTGGAACATTCCATTTCCAGCTGGAAAAACAGAGGCCATGTAAGGGTGCAACTGGTCCGCAATGATGTTCAGATACCCTGTAGCATTCATGGTCTGCTCTACCACAACCACGGGTCCCAGAGACGCCCAAGAGAACATCCCCCAAAGCATAATACCGCCACCACCGGCCTGTGTATGACCTACTGTACATTGAGGGAGCAACAGTTCGCCTGGAAGACGGCGTATCCTGACACGGCCATCGGCGTGATGAATTACAACCTGTGATTCATCTGACCAGGCAACTCTCTCCCACTGATCTGTGGACCAGTCGCGATGTTCCCGGGCCCAGCGCAGGCGCAGTTGGCGATGACGCTTGGTCAGCAAAGGCACACGAGTGGGACGTTTGCTGCGTAGCCCCATATCCAACAGTGTCCGCTGAACAGTGTGCTGCGATACTATTCTACTTGGCCCTGCATTGTATTGGGCTGTCAGCTGAGCCACTGTCTGGCTCCGGTTTTGCTTCACCATGCGAGACAGTCTCCGACGACCTTTTTCTTTGATAGCGTGTGGACGTCCAACACCATGTCGTCTACTGCTGGTTTCACCGTCATTCATCCACTTTGCATAAGTACTAACAACTGTAGGTCGCGAACAACCCACGAGTCGTGCAGTTTCAGAAATACTTGTTCCGAGCCTTCGAGCCATTACAATCTGCCCTCTATCAAAGTCGCTTAGATCCGCAGCCTTTCCCATCACACACAGAAGTAAGAGAAAGAATGATTCTTCAGACTCTCCAGCAGCAGTTAAATACCACTTCCACCTGATCACATGCCTTCCACGTCATCCAGGCGAATTCATTGCAAAATGTAGGGGTGGTCATAATGTTTTGGCTCTTGAGTGTGTGTGTGTATATATATATATATATATATATATATATATATATATATATATATATATATATATATATATTTATTTATTTATTTTGAGGGAGGCTTTTTTTTTGCAGCTTTTTTAAAAAATGAACAATGTTTAGAGTTGCAGGAAACTGATTTAAATTCAAATACTTTTAGTCACTCAAAGCAGTAAAGTAAAATAGCAGCAGTTGGCAATTTAGCCATTCTCTGAAAAATGGCTGTTGGATTTTAACATTTCCACATATGTGGACATAT
This sequence comes from Dolomedes plantarius, assembly GCA_907164885.2. Classification (NCBI taxonomy): domain Eukaryota; kingdom Metazoa; phylum Arthropoda; class Arachnida; order Araneae; family Dolomedidae; genus Dolomedes; species Dolomedes plantarius. Next base: position 26,860,465 of record OU015497.1, read on the forward strand.
GGATATGGATATAAGATGTCCTGGCAAGGCTGGGTATTTAATTATTTGCTGATAAATCTTTCGAACAAATCAAAGCTTTAGCTAAATGAGATCAATCACACAAACAAAAGATTGAGATTTAACTTGGAGGAGGGAAAGACGGATTTGCATTAAAGATCAAGAGCAGACTTAATCACAAACTGTGTATTCAAAAGCATGAATTAAATTTTTTCATGTGCAGTCAACTTTCAATATTCTGCTCTCTTTTCTAACTGTGACCACCCTCTTACCTCCTTATTTTATCAAGACAATTTTAAATAGTACCTTTTAAGTTGAGAAGTTACAAATTAAAATAATTCAAAACAAGTTTTTGAAAAATAAATTTATTTCATAAATAAAGTATAAAAAAATATGGCCATTTATACAGAGGTCTCGTGAGCATATTTTCTAACTGAAAGACTACTTTTTGTACATGATTTTGATCTTTTTAGAAGAGGTGTTGCACTCTCATCCATAAGCACTTCATCTTCTCTGGTTTTGTTTTTTGATTTAAACTCCAGATGACTTTGTGGTGAAGAATCATTTAACTTCAAAGCACTGGAATTAAAAGGAATAATAATAAAATACAAAGTACTGCTGTTTTAAATCATTTGGATATAAGTATTAAATGTGAATTCAAGATTCAGTTGAATAAGAAAGCTTTTAATTAAATGGGATAAATTGATTCAAACAGTAGGCAATAATAAATACGCAAGTTAAACATTCTGAATTCCTAGCAGAATAATTATATTAAAAAGTTATTTATTCATAATGGACTCGAACAGTCTCAAAGGGATTATATAATACAGTAGGCTGAAGTAGAAAAAAAAAGGATAGTACTAAAAACCCTAAAAAAATAGATTTAAAGCAATAATAATTTTTAAAAATTCTTCCTGAAAGTTCTGATATGAATTGTGATGATTGCAATAGGTTAACTGTTGACTGTCACTTTGCAAAAATAAATTTAAGATATATTTGTCTAATAGTATGTACTAGTATTAAAAAAATAATTTACAACTTAAAAGCAATAAACTTCTCCAGTGCATAAAACTAAGCACTGAAGAAATTTATTGTTTTTAAGTTGATTTCAATTAATAAGTATCTAGGTATTTCATTTCATATCAGTCTATCAAACAGTTTTCAAATTCACATGTTTCTTACAGTTAAAAACATTAATTGAATGAATATAATTAAAACTTCACAGAATTAAGGTACAAATAATTTGTGAAAAACCCACAGATAAAGCTTGTCCCTGTCAGCTTAAAATTATAGAATGATTAAATAAATAAATAAGCAAATTTTTTAGAATAAAAGCTATGTATATTTTTTTTCAAGTTTAATAATATATAAATAATTTGTTTTGTAACAGCAATTCCTCCATGTAAAATTTGTAGAAAATAAAAAATATTTATTTCCCCTTCCCCGTCCCCCCCCCCCCCTCCAAACACATACATACTCTCATTTTATTTAACAAAAGCTTTTCTCCCTCCCACACACATACCTATAATAGATTAAACCACAGAAAATTTAAAGTAAATTTTAAAGCAATAAATGAATAGATATGTAATAACAGTATTGTATTAAACTAAAATACTAAATGATAACGAAAGAAATATTCTCTCTATTCTATGCTCAACTCAACTTTATGTTGAAAATGACATGATTAAAATAACTTTAGATAAAATTAAATCCTTTCTTAACACTAGAAAAAGAAAGGGAAATTAAGGTTTTTGAGTGCTTCTATTTTTTAAAATATGGGTTTTTAAGTTCTGAGAAAACCCTTAATAAACAGTCCAATCTTCGGATTTTAGACCAGCTGATTTCAAGACAGATAATCAATATTTGAAATTTAAACCTTAATACAAATATATACTTACTCATGTTTTATAATTTTCAGCAATTGAGCAAACTGGCAGTATTCTGGATAGCCAAAATCCTAAAAATAACAAAATAAATTAAATTATTGTATTAAAACAAAAAAATTATGAAATTATGAATTAATATGAGCTATATAAGAAAGATAACTTACAACTGGTTGGTGTCTAGCATTTTCATACAGTGTTAAAAACTTATACAAATTCTGTGTCTCTATATTCGGTATTGCTCCATCTTTATGAAGTCTTAAATAATATTGTACTGTATTCTCATGAAAACGTCTTGCCAATGAACTATTTTTGGAAACAATCAAATTACCTATACAAATAAATTTTTAAAATAAATTATATTGTAGAACATTTTTATATAAAAGTCTTCTATATATGGGGGGAAAAGAACTGGTATACAAAATTCATAGTAATACAATTGAATAAGTCCTATAATTGAGGTATTTATTTATTTAAAATGCACATAAAACTCAGTTGAAATGCCTTTTTTTTTATATATCATACCTAGTATAAACTAGATTTGACATAAACATGAAAAATAAAATTAAATTATTCATCTCATAGAACTTTTCAATTAGATAATTGTTTCATACTAAACCAACTTAATTCATTCTATTAACATCAAAGGAAGATAGTAATTTTATCAGAAAAAAAAATTTGAAATCATATTCAAAAACTTAAATGATTAATGAAGAGCCAAATATGATTCTGTATAATATTAAAATAAGGTATTCATAAATACTATTTTTATGTCATACACTTTAAGTTAATTAAAAAATTTGTGTCAAAAGAAATCTCTCTTTCAATATTTACGAAAAGATCTCACTGAGAGCCCCCTTGCATTCATTGTCAATAAAATCCTTTGTAACCTAACAAATATAAATATATAAAGATATAGTTATTATTAAATCAATATCAAGATAATTTAAAATTTCCCCTCAAGTTTTGCATTTCTAGCTGTTAAATTTTGGAACACAGCAAATTATTTATTATGCAGGCATATAACTCTTTGAAGAAAGTAGCTATTATTCTCAAAAAGCATAAACTTTGAAATTGTACAGTTTAAAACATTCCCTAGGCTTATATTACTCATAAAATCAGATTTGCAGCTGTATTACAATGATTCACTTCATTTAAAAGAAATGCCAAATTTGTTTCAGCATTTGCAAAATACCCAAATTTATGAGATCAGACTATGATAAAGTTTGTAGTACAGGTAAATGCATTTATACATTGGCTGAACATTTTGGAGCTGAAAATATAACTAACATGTCATCTGCATATAAATTTAGTTAGTGTGGATCTAATTATTTCCAATAAAGATGAATTCTTCAATTCAATAAACCCACGTTTTCAGAAGAGAGGAATACAAGATCTTTATATAATAACATACAGCACTTTAAAAATTATGTATCCAAGGTTCTCATTATTTTAATCCAAAAATTAAGTGCTCATTAAGAACTTTAGAGTGCCTCTTTAGATACTTTAAGAGCTTACCTGATTATCCATTTTTTTTACCTTTCTTTTCAAGAAAAAACAATGTCTTTAAGTAATGATTAAGGCATTTAACATTTTCTAACAACATGATTTTAATTTTTTCTATTTGATAATAATACACAACACATACAAATTATTTTGTATGTAAACTAGGGGTTTTGCCCCTAGTCTCACTCCTCTGTTATGGCTAATAGCGAGATACATAGGGGTGATTCTTGGGCAATGTAACAGCTTCCATCCATTTACTGCTGTCACCCTTAATGCGAAGGGCATTTCACCACTGTTGAATTATCAGCTTTAAAATTCAATTACAAATCAAAAATTTAAGATATAGACTTGAAATGAGGTTTATATGAATAAGAAAGCTTTCAGCTTCTAGATGATGTAAATATTTTCTATGTAAGATTAAAAACTCGAGGAGCATCGATATTACATCCACATTGGGGACGATATTTCTTGAAAAACTGTGTTTCATTTTTTGATGAAAATATTAGTCTGTTTTAAAATATTTTTAAACAAATGAGGTCTAGTTTGAAAGAGAAATGTCTGTAGTCTTAGATTGTAAAAAGATCAAAATTCTAAGATCATTTTTTGACGAGTTATCATAACCTGAAGATGAAAAAGTCAATATTTTTCCACAAAACATAAAATTAAAAAAAAAACAAAAACCTTATAATCCGACAAAGATGAGACATATCTTACTTTGGTACCCCCCCCCCCTATTTTTCTGCATCCATTGGTATCACTCTCGACCCCATACCCCCAGTGGTTTCGGAGGAGATACCGTGACAAGCTTTTGACAGCGGCAGCGGGAGTTACTTTTTTTGCTCCTCTGTTATGGCTAATAGAGAGATACATAGGGGTGATTCTCGGGCAATGTAACAGCTTCCATCCATTTACTGTTGTCACCCTTATGTGAAGGGCTTTTCATCACTGTTGAATTATCAGCTTTAAAATTAAATTAAAAATCGAAATTTTAAGATAGAGACTTGAAATGAGGTTTATATGAATAAGAAAGCTTTCAGCTTCCAGATGATGTAAATATTTTCTTTGTAAGATAAAATCTCAAGGAGCATCGATATTACATCTACATAGGGGGCGATATTTCTTGAAAAACTGTGTTTCATTTTTTGATGAAAATATTAGTCTGTTTTAAAATATTTTTAAACAAATGAGGTCAAGTTTGAAAGAGAAATGTCTGTAGTCTTAGACTGTAAAAAGATCAAAATTCTACGATTATTTTTTGGCGAGTTATCGTAATCTGAAGATGAAAAATCAATATTTTCCCACAAAACATAAAATTAAAAAACAACTTAAAGTTCGACGAAGATGAGACATGTCTTACTTTGGTCCCCCCATTTTTCTGCATTGATTGGTATCTTTCTCGACCCCATACCCCCTGCGGTTTCGGAGGAGATAGTGTGACAAGCTTTTGATAGCGGCAGCGGGAGTTACTTTTTTTTAGAATAGAGAGATACTAATAAAGACCAAACAAAACACACATTAGAGGTGCAAAAGCCAAACATATTTTAAGTTTCCATAAATATCACCCTATAACATATATTCATTAAGATAAAATTCCTAAAATTCATTAAGATAAATTGATATTACAGCAAAACCCATAAAGAAAGGCTATGATGGTGCTTCTCTTAAATACATTTGCAAATGTCAAAGTTCAAATACATTATATTGCCAAATTAAAACAGAGTTTGGGAACAAACTGATCAATGGTTCATGCGTAAATGCTAATGATTTCTCTGCTCTCTTTTATTTACCCCTCATTTTACTACAACTCTTGATGGTAAGATTTGACAAATGGTTAGGAAAAGGAATAATCTTCCAATGTGAGATCCCTCTAACAATATATCCTCTTATTCAGCATTGCAAGAGTTAATCAAACTGATGACAAAAGCAATCATTGCCTTAGTTCTATATTAGGGAAATAAAGTATAGGATCTTTTAATACTTACAAGGTACTGATAGTTAAAAATTTAAGAACATTTATTAATATTTTGTAAAATATTAACGACTTATAAAGGCCAAAATAACTAATAAAGATAAATATAGATTTTTATGAACTTCTGGAATGCTGATTTACTATTAGTTTGACCCAAACAAAAGCAGCTATGATTTAATTTCTCCAGAAGCAGTTTAAAAATACACAAACAAGTAACCCTATATAAATCTCATATTGTATTTAATATTTTATTTGTATCTTACAGCCACTTACAAGCATCATGTGACATGCTTTCTCAGCTAACATGCTAATACTGCTAATAATATTCTAATTTTATTTCCTTTCCATCCTAAAGAGCAGTATTTTTACAATTTCGAACCTGCTGCAAATTCTTTGGTAAGTTTATAGGATACATTTTAAAAATGCCAATAAGATAATATAAAAAGCAATTTATGCTCCAAGGGTACTTTTTGGTTGCATAAATTTAACTGCTTGCTAAACAATCTCAAATTCTTACAAGTTCATAGCCCTTTATTACATATTTCTTTCTGAAAATACAAGTCATACCATGCACAAAAAGGTTATTAATAATAAAGATCAGTTTTACACAGAAATAAACAAAAAACTTACTTAGTTCTTTAACATCATCTACAACTTTCATTCTATATAAATGTAATGGAGACACTGTCAAAAAAAAAAGTATATAAATTAATAAAAGTTATCACCTCAAGTTACAAACTATAAAGCTGTTAAACATCAACAAAATCACAAACCAAACATTCTATTCAATACATTAAAAATATTTCAGAATAATGATATTTTCAAAGTTCTGACAGATTTATATTTCCTAGAAAACCTCTGATACATTGAAATTCATAACTAGTTTATGCCTAGAAGCAGAAAGTAAGTTTCATTATAAATTTAAATTCATCATAGGGTGTAACAATAGGTATATTATTTCATTCTCCGAATTCAAAAATGAATATTATAAGATTAAATAATAAATTCTGGAGGATTACATAATATGAACAAAGTAAAAACTCTCAACATAACTGCTTTTAGTTTGAAATTACTCCCTCCATAATTGTTAATGGATAACAAATACTGCTCATATATTCAAAAAAGCATTAAAATATTGTATGTAACTAATACATTATAAAATGATATACGACCTTCAAAATATTTTATTAAAGCTAAAGTTTAGTTCAATTAAAATCAGAAACTAATTACCAATAAAATAAGTTAATAACAAACAGCAGTAAGTGCTAGTTTTATTTCTCATCAGAAAACAAAATTTGGATATTACATGACATAAAATAGTTAAAAATATACTACATTGACTAATATCATCTTCCTCAAGCTGTTCTTTAACAGTTTTAGTCAATAACCATGGTTCACACAGGATCTTGTCAATGGCATCTAACCTCCTTTCAACCTCTAAGCGTAAGTACTATAAGAAATGGTTGATAAATATAAACACATGTGACAAAGAGTATCAAAAATAAATAATAATAAAAGAATTAACATTATACACAAAAGAGAATAATTGTAGACAGTATTCCTATTTAAAACCTCAATATACACTGAGGAGCCAAAAAAAATGGTACAGGCATGCACATGCAAATAACAGATATGCAGCCACTCAGCGTAACATGGTGTGGTCAGCAGTGCCTATATAAGACAGCAGGTGTCTGGCAAAGTTGGTAGATCGATTCCTGCAGCTACAATGGCAGGTTATCATGATTTATGTGACTTTGAATGTGGCATTATAGTCAGCACACAAGAGATAGAGCATGGAATCTCCAACGTAGCAATGTAATTTGGATTTTTATACACGACCATTTCACGAGTGTACTATGAATATCAGGTATCCGGTAAAACATCAAATCTCTGACAGCAGTGTGGCCGGAAAAAGACCTTGAATGAATGGGACCATCAACAACTAATGAGAATCCTTAAACGAGATAAATGTGCAACTCTTCCTCAGATTGCTATGGATTTCAATGTTGGGGCATCAAGTGTCAGCATTTGAACTGTTCAATGGACCGTTATTGATATTGGCTTTCGGAGCCCCAGGCCCACTCATGCACCATTGTTGGCTGCATGGCACAAATATTTACGCCTTACCTAGGCATCCATTGGACTGTTGATGACTGGAAACATGTTGCCTGGTCTGAAGAGTCTCGTTTCTGATTGTATCGGGCAGTTGGACGTGTATGGGTATAGAGACAACCTCATGAATCCATGGCCCCTACATGTCAACAGGGGACTGTTCAAACTGGTAGAGCCTCTGTGATTGTATGAGGCGTGTGCAGTTAGAATGATATAGGACCCCTGATACGTCTAGAGATGACTCTGAGGACAGGTGACAGGTACATAAGCATCCTGTCCGATCATCTATATCCAATCATGTCCATTATGCATTCTGACGGACTTGGACAATTCTAGCAGAACCTTATGACACCCTACATGCTGGGAGTTGCTATCGAGTGGCTCCAGGATCACTCTTCTGACTTTAGACATTTCCATTGGCCACCTAAATCCCCAAACATAAACATTATTAAGCATATCTGCAATGCCTTGCAACGTGCTGTTTAGAAGAGATCTCCATCCCCTTGCACTCTTATGGATTTGTGGACTGCCCTGCAGGATTCATGGTGTGAATTGCCTCCAGGATACCTTCAGACATTAGTCAAGTTCATGTTACGTCGTGTTACAGCCCTTCTGCGTGCTCATGGTGGGCCTTAGATGATATTAGGCAGGTGTATCAGTTTTTTTGGCTCTTCAGAGTATATATGTGATAAAATTATATATATATATATATATATATATATATATGTGTGTGTGTGTGTGTGTGTATGGATAACATAGACAAATATATATTCCAGTGCAGCAGGCACTTAAGAACTTTCTCTCATAAACATCGATTCTTTTAGGTATTTTTTTAATAATGAGAGTATCTGAAAAGTGAACGAACACTACTCCCTATAAGCATAGAAACATTTTTTCTTCAATCAGAATTCAAATTTGGAGTCTACATGTCATAGATTGCTATATTTACTATAACTTAATGTAAGCAATATAAAATTAAATCTAAATGTATAACATTATTTTCATAATCCTTACTATTAAGCTTTTTACCAAATCTGAGGGGTAATCAGTTACAATGAACAAATCAATAAATCTGATATTAAATGGTTGTCATGAACAAAAATTGTCAACTTATGAGATAAGTCATGGTTAAAATTCATAACCTTTGAACATGCTCTTAGAGGTAGTCGAGCACAACATAAAAAAATAAATAAATTTTAAAAAAAAAATGTAATCAAGTTCAGATGACAGAAAGCCTTTATCAAAGTGTTTATCTAGTAGATTTAACCCATCAATGAGACAATTCATTGGCACTCAAAACAGAACTACAATATCCTTGCTCTGTAACTCCAAACAACTGAAAATGAGGGGGGGGGGGGGACTTTTCACCCTTACAACCAAATGTCAAAGAAAGTGAAACAATCTGTAGAACACCCCAAAATATTACAGAGATTTTGAAAACCCTATATCTACCTAAATTATAAATCAATATATATTCAGTTTTAATAACAACCAAAAACAAAATCCTAAACATGACGGATAAAAAAAAGGAGAATTTTCAGCAAACCAAAAATGAAAAGTAGGAGAGAGGATTCCATTTCGCTACACTTTATCAACAACTAGTGAAATTTCTAAATCACATGAAAAGCCAGTTAATAATACTCTGTGATTGAACCTACTGGTATGATTGATAATACATTATAATACCATGAAAAACAGTAAAGGGTCTATTTTTTAAAAAAAAGATTCAAATTATGATGCATTGTTAGTAATTTTTTAAAAAATTATACATAAAGCAATAACAAGTTATAGATACTCCAATGTTACTGATAGAGTACAAGTACTCATTGAAATAATGGCAATTTCATACACTTGAACTATTTCTTAAAATGTTAAAAATGAATTTATAACCTTCCTGGGAAAAAAAAAACCCACAAAAATTTTCAGAACAAAATTAGAATTATAAAAAATAAAGCTACTGATTCTTTTCAAAGTTAAAATTCCCCAATTAATAGAACATCGATCTTTTTCACTTTAAAAGCTCTTGGCTCTAAAATTTTGCACAGCAATTTTAAGTACTTTTTATTAAAATTCATGTAAACTTTGAGTAGCACGAAACTCTTTTGAATAAAAAACAGTCATAACATGCAATTTACATAAGGACAATTGATACAATGAAAAATATAAACATTTACTAAGCACTGGAACAAACCTTAGGTGCATCTGTAGCCACTGGAAAATGAGGTCCACGTCTTGATTTTAATGCAAAACGAGTTATTTGCCTCTTTGCAAATATAAACAACAATATAAAAGTCTAAAAGGAAAGTAAGAGAAATACAATTAATATCAAAGATAACAAACTTCAAACCAAAATTTAAAATACTGAGTTCAACAATAACGCATTAATATTGCAAGAAATTACAAAGAAATAATCTTTAAGAGTAAGGATTCACTTCATCCACAAGTAAAAATATTAAATTCTGATTGTAACTATTCCCCCTGTCATGTAAGAAAATCAATATTAAGCATTGGAACACAACAATAAACTCGCGATCCAGCATTAAACTAATAGAATCCGAAATAAAAAAATTTTAAAAGAAAAATACACGAAAAAAATCAATATTTTAAAACCTAACAACAACATAAGATAATAAAAACGGAGGCATTAGTAAGGATGCTTACAAGATTAATTTTAGTCAATAAAGTTAGTTTACGGTACTATATTTAAAGATCAAATGTTTATTACCAAATTAATAATTGAAGCTCCAATAGAAGTTAATTTAACATAAACTTAAATGTATATTATGGAAATATCGTGCAAGCACACACTAATGGACAAACTAAAAAAAACTCACCAAACTTCCAAAAGCGATAAAAAGAATAATAGCAATTCCAGAAAACTGACTAGCCATCAACTAACTCGGAAGTAACTTCGAAAAGCAGAAAGCACAAATTTAAAGGTAACAAACATATTTTAAAATATTGGTCTCAGAGAAATGCCGTTGCTGTGGATATGATATGTTATCCAAGAATTTGTACTACAGGATGGTTCCGAAGTAAAAGGTACAGATATCATAATACAACGTTTATATGAATTAAAATATATAATTCATACATTGACTAAATCGCTCAGACAATCATGATATGTTTTGTGTTTTCTCAGAACAGACAATGCCATTCAAAAAATGAAAATAATGTCTTTTGATTGTAACTTTGAACCAGATCTGTACAGAAAGGTAAATTACTAATGTAGCAGGTGTATATGCTTGAAAAAATATTATAAAACCCATGGCTACCAAAGATATAGATATTTAATAGTGCGTTAAAAAAAAATCTGAACAACAAAACCGAAACAAAATCTTTCTTCACTGCAACTGTATGAATTAGGTCAAAAAAGCCACGCCCACTTGATTAGTGTTTACATTTGAGTGAACAGGCGGTCAGAATAAAGTTAATCCAAACATCACTGGAAGATGGGTGCGCTTGTATCTAAGAAGAGAGGATACAGTTTTGAACAAATTGACAAGCCATCATCGGATAATGATAATTATTTTGTCGAAAAAATTGTTTGTAAAGATGATGAATTCGAGGATGGTACCATGGCTGAATTTGAGATGGGGCAAGATGGTAAAATTTTATTGGTAAAAGAAAATGGAACCTATTCAGCGTTAGGACCGAAATGCACGCATTATGGAGCGCCTTTGAAGAATGGTGTTCTTATTGGGGGTAAAATCAGATGTCCTTGGCATGGAGCGTGCTTTGACAGCAAGACTGGCGATATTGAAGATTTCCCTGGCCTTGATAGTTTACCATGTTATCAGGTGACCGTACAGGATGGAGAAGTAAGTGTTAAAGCATCTCTCTCTGCATTAAAAAGTAACAAACGAGTTAAACCTCTTATTAAATATTCGCATGCAAATCCAGCTACTTATGTAATAATTGGAGGTGGTGCCGCAAGTCATTTATGTGCTGAAACTCTGAGACAGGAAGGATTTTCTGGAAAAATCATATTAATAAGTAAAGAGAAATGTTTACCGTACGATAGACCGAAACTGAGCAAAGCTCTTGATTCTAAACCATCAGATTTATATTTAAGGGATGAGGAATTTTACAAAAAAGCTGATATAGCCTTGATGCTTGAAACTGAAGTAACATCTGTTGACACCTCAGAAAAATGGGTTTCTTGTAACAATGGAAAATTAAAAGTGAAGTTTGACAGTTTGATGATAGCTACGGGAGGGCAGCCCATAATTTTAGATGCTCCTGGTAATGATTTAAAAAATGTCTGCTACTTGCGAACACCTGATGATGGGCAATTGATTGCAAAAGAAGCTGCTGGCAAAGCAGTTGTTATAGTTGGTTCTTCATTTATTGGAATGGAAGTCGCATCTTACTTAATAAACAAAGCACAGTCAATAAATATCCTTACTCGCAGTTCTGTCCCATTCAGTGCTGTTTTTGGTAAAGATATTGGTCAACAAATAAAAACATTATTTGAAGAGAAAGGTGTTGTCTTCCATAGTGGAAGCAACATAGTTAAATTTCATGGTGAAGATGGTGTATTAAGTAGTGTAGAGCTATCATCAGGTAATACATTAAAAGCAGATATTTGTGTTATTGGAATTGGAGTTAAACCTGCCACTGATTTCTTAAAAGACTCGGGCATTACTATGAATGATAAAGGCCATGTAATTGTAAATGAGATGTTGGAAACTAATATCCAAGGAATATTTGCTGGAGGAGATATTGTTGAATTTCCACTTACTTCGTATGGAAATGAGAAGGTAAATATTTGTCATTGGCAAATGGCATTATCTCATGGTCATACAGCAGCATTAAACATGCTAGGAAAGAATTTAGTCTTCCATTCAGTTCCATTCTTTTGGAGTGCTATGTGTGGAAAAAATTTTCGCTATGCTGGATATGGTAATGGATATGATGAAGTTATCATTAAAGGGGATCTTGAGAAGTTCAAGTTTATTGCGTACTATTGTCGAGATTCAAAAGTCGTCGCTGTTTGTACATCAAATAACGATCCAGAAGCTGCCAAATTTGCATCATGCATTAGTTTAGGTGAGGTTATCTCAAAAAGCCAAATTGAATCTTAACTGAGTTTTCTTTCTGGTAATTAAGCACCCTAAAAGTGTATGCTGTTGATTTCTAAAGATACACATTCTACAAGTTTTCGAAAGGTCTCTATAATCTTCTCAAGCCCAAAGCAGTGTGTATCATTTAAACAAAGTTTAATTTAAATCAAATGGGAATCTTTTAATTCTCAGCTTAAAAGCTATGTGCAAATTTCAAAATATTATTGGTCTATATTTTAAAAAAATATTATTCAGATAAATTTTTAATTAAACTAATCAGGACTCATATTATAATTGTTTAAGATTTTATCTTAAACTTACAAACACACATACATACATAATAGAAAACAACATATCAGGATCTGACGCATAACTTTTTAATTAAATTCTATTATGCTCCCAGTTCCCTTGATCTGTGTATATTTTAGGCCAATAATTTATCTACTGTATTTCTAAAAAGCAAACAAAAATATTAAGGCTTAAACTTTATAATTTATTGGTGTTATGACATGTCATGTTAAATATGTATGAATTATTTGGCTATAAGCTGATCAAATGTTATTGCTCTTCCTAATGTAAAGATATTGACAATATTTTCTCATGATGCTCTATTTAAAATACTCAAAACAATCAAAGCAAAATTACCCTTCATAAGTTTACTAGCTTAATGTAAAATCTGCTATGTAATATGAGAATTTTGTAGCATTAAGAAATTATATATATATATATATATATAAATGTGTGTATATGTGTATCAAATATGTCATTGTATGCTTAAAGTTCAATGTGAATAATTAATACAAAACTAATTAAACTCTGTTATACAGTGCAATCATGTATAATGTTGCAAATTTAATTTTTTTATTATATGAGGATGTTTTTCTTTTATATGTGTGTTTGCCTTAATTTAGGAAATTTGTTATTACTGCACTGTTTAGAGTGTTGTTCATAGATATTCTTATATCTTATACATATTGTTTGATATATTTTAATTTTCTATGTATTTTTGCAACATATAACAGTGTTAAAAGATAACATGTTAAGAATTTTTTTAAAAGTTTGAGAACAGTGGAAGGTGCAAAAAGTTAAGAGAAAAAGTTACTTCACTTTGCTAAACAAAATATATTTCATACACCAATTTGAGTTTCAAGTGGAAAAACAATATTTTGTATAATATGAAAAAAAAATTTGCACGTACGTACTGCAAAAAACATTTTATAAATGTAATATTCAGGATGCATTTTACTTCTTTGGTTAATTGTTCTTCTTGTTTTTAATTTTCAAGAATATGTCCATCAAAAGAAAAAAAAATATTTTGAAAGAGCAAATAACAGTTATTAATTTGATGTCCTAAAGTGTCTCCAGATGTGTCATAATTTTTTATGGATTTTATACCTGGGTTTGAAATTTTTTATCATTTTACTTATTTTCATTTTTTGTAGAAATGTGCCTTTATTGAATGATTTTCTTTTAAAATATATATTATACAGAAAGCTAGTTTTCTGCTTATTACTGCACATTTTTCATAATTAAAAGAATTTTGAAATTTTACTTTGACATTTTTTATATTTTTTCTCTGTACAGATTTACATATAAAAGGATTAACTGCATTATATATTAAGATTTATATTCAGACTCATTGTAAAAATTTTAGACAGTATAATTATATGACTCTGTAAAATATTAAATATTTTTATACAGAGAATCAAAAGTATTTTTGCATTAAATTTGTTTTGTAATGTAATTTTTATAGTATAATAATAAGGTATTATATGCACAATTTTTAAAAATAGTTACTTCATTACAGTCAAAGTTTTGAGTAGCTAGGTTTAGTAAGGATAAATTTAAACAATTTAAATTTTGATGATAAAAAAAAGCTAACAACTTATTTTTGCATTTCAAAAGTAGTTTAGATTCTTGTTCTTCATAGAATAGGATCAATGTATTAAATTCTTGGACTTTTAATTCTTTATGTTTGAGATTGTTTGATGAAAGTGACTGCATATGCATTCAACGCTCATAAATATTTTTACACCTTTTTATTATGAAGCATAAAAGAAAAAGAATGAGTATAAATGCATTTGAATATACTGTAGTGTTTGAAAATTTTGACAATAACTGATGGAATATTGTTAATATCTTATAACTTTCTCATATGAAATTCTGAGCAGTAGTTTGTTTCGTAGTGAAAATAATTCAACAAATCAATTAAAATTAATGTTTTATGTTTGTAATACTCTATTAGTACAGTATACTCAAGGGAGGAATATCTTTGGTTCAGGTTTGCTTCGGTTCAAAATAAAAGGGCATTATAAATTATTAAATTAGTTCAATATCAATCCTACAACTTTTATATATACCATTAAAGAGATGAATGAAAAGATCTGTATAAAATTTATTATTTATAATTATGTGATTTTAAAAGATACAGTAGCTTCAAATTTGTACTCATATCTTTTGGTTAGTTTACCTAAATAATTTTTCAGCTATTCTTAAAATATTTAATGTATTGAAAATTTTTCATTAGCTCTTTTAACCCAAGTAGCTGAAAAAATAGTTTCTAAAATTTCTTAGGGTAAAAGAATTTAATCTCAGTGTTGACCAATGAAATTGTGACTGAAGTATGATGGTAATCATGAACTTTTAGGCATAAAAAGGTTCTAATTGTGATAGAAAGAAAAATTCATTGTATTATAATTTGTTAAAAGCTTGAGATTTGGAGCACTAGGACTAATTAAGTACTACATAAGCACATTTTTAGTAATTTTAGACCCTCTCCATCCCCTTCGTTATAAGCAAAAATTGGTAAATGTCTGAAATTCCTACCCCCCCCCCCCCCCATTTGCATATGCATGATTTGGCAAATTCGTTGTTGCTATTTCATAGGTGAAACAGTTTTCTTTAATCATTAAATTTAAATTACATTTCTAAGAAAAAAGTATGGATATTAAATCATTAACAGTAAATACATTGAACAATAAATGAAAACAGAATTATATCAGCATTCTACAGGTTTTATTTAATCTGTGAAAGTAAATAGTATGATATAAAAGTTGGTAAATATATAAGCATAAGATGGCAGATGAAATTGATGTTGATCTGTCTTACATAAGTATTGCTCTGATCCCCCCCTCCCCCTTAAATGCTTGTGTAAAACTTGAACGGCCCCACTGCACTGTGTTGATATTTTACCTACCAATTGTACTTTAACATTTTAATTCTGTTAATATAAAATTAGAAAATCCTAAATTCATAACTTGAAATCTCATATTGTTTTTTATCTTCCTTTAAGTCAATTACAGTAATAATTTAAGAACACTATAAATTTTTGCAGATTTCTTATTAAAATTTTTTAACACTAATTTATTAGTTGTTGGAATGTCTATAATAATCATTCAGATTATTTGATATAATAAGAATCATAACAGATTTGTATTAATTGAATTATACATTTTCTTTCTCTTTTTATATATAAGAAGATGGCATGATTTACATATATTTCAATATAGCTCAAGAAATAAAATGTAAGGGTGCATTCTGCTAAAAGCAATTAGTTATTATTTATCATTTTGTAGAATAGAGATCTTAGAGAAAGATATTATTAAAAAATTTTTTATTGAAATTTGTAGTTGTTTGGCTAGTTATTTAAATATTTTATATCGATACAATGTGTATCAGAAGTGAGGCTTAATTAAGTGCCATAATTTTATTTCTTCGTAAGTTAAGTTTATTTAAGAATAAATGCTTTTCCTTTAAAATTATGTTGAGTCTTTGGAGAGTTACATTGTTATCAAAAGGTAAGTAACCAACTTGTAACAAAATCTTGTATTATTTCGGTGTTCTTGAAAGAAGATAATACACTTAGTTTTAAAAAATGTTTAGCTATGTACTTTGATACACTTAATTTTTTTTTATTTTCTTTGCCATAAAAGCTTTTATTCAAATGATTTTAGGTTTTGAATTTATATACCAGTAACTTGAAGAAATGACATTTTTCATTTTTTATTTGTTGATATTTTACTAGTTAAAAGTTTTTAGAAACCTAAAAACATAATCGTATATATTCTGTATTTTGTGGATGATTTGTGATGATAAATATCTGATTTTAAATGCTTGTTACATATTTCATTGTTAGAGTATTGTGTTATCTATGTTAAAGATCTTTGCTTTCAAATTAGTATGCAATGCTGAAAATTGTATTTTGGTTGTGATTTCAAATGTTATGTTTATAATATTTGGGTATTTGGTTGCCCAAGAAATGCTTCTCTACTTTTATGATTTGGTGATATAAGATTTTTCTACTTGTGTCAATCTCGTGTTCTATTGTCTGATTATTATTTCTCAAATTGGCAATTTATTACATTTATTAAAGGTGTTTAAAATTCAGCAAATAAAACTTTGGTCATCTCAGTGCCATCAAAATTGTTTTGTATGCTACCTGTGTACACATCATTTATATTACCACCTATACCCCAAGTCTCAGAAGAGTTTGAAAATTCAGTTATATATCATAGGTATTCTTTTTTAATGTAAATGTACATTATAGTTATGTTATAAGGAATAATTGCTTGTTAATTTTATGTTAAGTGATATATTTACTATCACCAATGGATAATAATTGATCGATTGTCTACCTGTTCTGTCCTTAGATATATTTTTACTTTTGGAAAAAAATTACAAATTTGGTTTGTGTTTTTTACTTGTAAGTCTCTCTTTAAATTCTTTTTCTGATCCCCATAATGGGTTCCTATTATCATGACATTATTTGAAATAATTGTGGTGTGAAGAGAAAAAATAATTCAAATGAATATGGCTAATGATAATCCACTAACATAGAAGATTTTTAATTTCGATCTTCTATATGTGTAGCCATATATTTTTCAGGTAGTTGCATAAAATATTCTTGGGCCCCTCAAAATTAAACCAACATATATTCCTTTCTAACTTTATTAATTTTTGTTCATTGGACTAACTGCCTAATTAGTGCTTTGTTAAGAATATATAGTTTTTGAAGACTATTCTGAAATGCATTAAAGTGCTTGCTTATTAAATTATGTATTCTGTTTTTTATTAATAATGTGTTAATTTAATTAAGACATGAATATGATTTTATAGCATCTATGATTTTATAAAATTCAGAATTCAATAATAGACATCTTTGCTAATGGATAAATAATAACGATAATAACAAAACTTTCCTTCCTGTATAAAATATTTTCTATGCTTTTTTTCCTTTACAGAGCCTATTTTTGAATTTTTGCATATATTTTTATTACAAACAAATTATAAAATATTTTTGAACACACTTGTTATTTAAGTTTTAAAGCCATTTAAAATCTCATTTTCTAGTGCATGGTGAAATGCTTCTTTTCAAGACTTGTAAACAAAATGTATGTTCTATTAAAAAAATATAGTTAAAAAGTTAGCTCAACTAAATAATGAATCTAATTAAAAAATAATAATAATCATAATTATTGTATCAATTTTGGTTGAAATCCCCTGTTGAAAGATCATAATTGGGAGCTTTCAACAGATTCAAAAGAAAAATAATAATTTTTTTCTTTTTTTGTGTGTGCATGGCTATCAAACGTTAGTACATAGGTGCATTTATAGCATATTGCAGGCATAAATTGTTGCTAAAGGAGATTTTATTGGATGATATGAAGTTATTGTTTATTGTTATAATGTGTGTTATGAATTAATTTTGGGACAGATATTTATTTTTTTAAATGAAATGTTGAAAATATGCTGTGATATTTAACATTGGATATACTTATTGATATCAACTTTACTTTGTTTTATATAGCTTATTTTTAGTGGTAATTTAATCAGGAAAAAAAGAAACGTTTTCTGTGCTTATTTTAGAGTTATATGGTGTTTGTATTTCTAAAATATTAGTTTTTGGAAAGTGTCTAAGAGCACTGAGAATTTAAATTTATAAGCTTTATTAATCCGGGTAATTTCAAGAATGTGAGAAAATTAAATTGCAGGGATTGCACAGACTCGATAAATTTACGAGTCTCTGGTATTCCTTATACTGAATATTTGAGTCCCATGCTCTAATTTCCGGATTCTTTCTAATAATTTGAGAAAATAAATATTTTCCTTTATGTAATATTATTAATTCAGCACTTTTATTCAAATCTGATATTATAAAATTATCCCATTTTCCATCTTTATTCCATGCTCATCTTGTCAAAAGACAGATGAGCTCTATCTCCCTCAGATTAGGGATATTATCTGAGGTTGACCTCTCAAAAAAAATCTCCTCCGGGAGTGAGGTTACACAGTTTTAGAGTTTTAGGGGGTCCTGACTTATCCTGTTCCCCGCATGCAAGGAAGAAAAAAAAATCTTGATGTGTGTATATTAATATACAAGTATTATCGTGATTTTTTTTCGGGTATGTAACCCACGGCATATATGAGTTTAAAAGTTAAATTTTGCTGTTTGAGGAGTATGCCCCGTGGTATGTTTGCAAGGGAAATATCTTTTATCTTTATCTTCAAGTTGTGCAATTCCATACGCGGAAGTACATTGCCAAAACTGAGAAAATTCCGTCTTATTTAGAGGCTCCTAAATTTCTACTGAATCTGACTTCATGTTAAGTAGGGGACTTAGCCATACAAAAATTTTGCCGTACGATAATGGAGTCACCGTAACGTATTTTGTAAAATCAACCATTAAGCATAGTGTACATCACGATGGCCCCATTTTCATCCTGCGAAATTTTCCTATGCTCCGAGAGTGAGGCCTAAGTTGTATAATATTAGTAAATTTAGAAATAAGTAAACCTTTCTGGTTTCATAGGTATGCCTGGATTATTTTTTAAGCATTTGACTGTGGTTAAATTACTTAAAAACTACATATATTTTTATAATTGTTATCACAACTTTGTACTGAAAAACATCCTTTAATATGAGGGTTTTTTTTTCTGTTTTACCTCTCCTCCTTTCCTAACATACCACTGTTTATGTGTCGGTATTTGTTAGATAAACTACAGCTTTTTCATTGAAAGATTGCAAAGGTACTATATATTTTTCTCATTTGAACGTCGTATAACTCATTATCTTTACTTCTAGTATTAACAAATCATATGAATCTCATTAGAATCATTACATTCCCCAGTTGAAAGTTGGTGAAAAAAAGTGAGAGTAAATGTAATCCTTTGTATTTGTTGTATTTTGGAATAAGGTATAGAGTCCTAACATTTACTTTCCTTTTTTCAATTTTGAGCATTGTGCCTCAGATTGCACAGGCTTTATATGTATCTGATTTTAAGTTAAAAATTAATTACTTATGTTAAAACTTTGAAACATGTGTTTCTTGTTGTGATTTTTTAAATATTCTTCCATTTTAATGCATTCCATATTCGTTTTTACATTTTTTTTTTGCTTAAATTTATTACTTAATTGTTTTGTGTAGAGGTATCCAAACTTAGCTGATGAATGGTGCCATAAGCCCAGGACAAGTTCTTAATATCCTAGCTATTTAGTTGTTTACATAAGTATATTTCTTAAAACGAAAAATATTTTTTTTACGTTTCAAAAAGCTCCTTTAAATAAGCGTAATTACAGTTAAGCACCATTATGTTTCACTAGAAATTTTAAGGAGTCTTTTGGTACCTCAACGGTTTTTTGCTGTTTGGGAATCAGTGTCCAGTGTATGCAAAAATGTGTTTAAAATGAATTGTCGTGGTTTTGTGCTTAGAATATTTAGTTTTGTGTTTGTGTTTATTCTTCTTTTACACTGTTTTACTTTGGTATGCATAAACATTTATTTGCCATTTCAGTTATGAAGGGCATTTTATCAATTATTTGAAAGTTGATTCTATGTTATATTTTTTATATACACTGATAGCTTATTTAATGAGTGATATTAGGTGCTGATAACCATTTTGTTGAATATGTAGTAGTTTATGCTTGAACTGTAGTTTGTTGAGTGTTGGCATATTAAATGTGCTTAATAGATTTACCTGTGTTTGTGCTTTCATTTAACCCATATAAATATTTACGGTGTTGCATGACATACATAATTATTTTAGAATTGATGATGCTGATTTAGAATTTCTGTTTTTAGAGCATTTGTAGCAGAAATAAGTATTAGTACTTATTAATAGTCTTTCGTTTCAATTAGTTACAGTCATTTGCTACTAATGTGGTGCATCTGGCGTACAAGTTTATTACGGGAAATGTCGCTATGCGAAAAAAAACCAGTAATTTAGAAATTTGCCCTTTTCTCTTACTCATTGTCATGAATGTTTTTTTCCACGCTGTATCGTTACCTCTTGGGTCGGGTTGGTTGGTTTCCGAGCAGAGCGGCTATCTTTTGCTGCCCAAGGGTTAAACATAACGGGACCGACGATTTAAAGTGGAACCTTGAAATTTTTGGGTTTGTTATGCATTTGCCCGAATTTACTGTGCACTGTATTAATTCAAGTCGATCCCCGATTGGCTATAAACATCCCGGAGCTCGAACCCGCAGATTCCGGAACCAAAGACCAGCGCCCTAACTATTTGGCCTCTCAAGTTGGCATACTAAGATATTCGTAAGGTAACTACATTTCCCTATTTATTTGTCAGCAGATGTCATTTAAAGTCGGGTCGAGTACGATTCCGGTTTCTTCCGCTTCTCTTATTACTAGTCTGTTATGCACTAAATAGTTCTCAGAGTTCCATTCACTAGAAGAATTTAATCGAACACATTTCTAAGAACAATTTCCGCCACCACTAGAGAATTTCTCATAAAACTGTCTGACGAACCTAAATCAGTCAGCCTATCAACGCCACCCGTAGATGATAAGTAAATAACATTAGCTTTTTCGATCATTACATCTGCTCTATCATTATTTATTTATTTTATTTTAACAGCAGTATTAAAACCAATGTTATCTGTGTTCGAGATTACTGTCGAAACACTAGCCCAGCTGAGATGCAAATCACTTGTTCTGGCTATGGAGCTTGTAGAGACCATTGTAGGTTTAGTGCATGTTCAAGTTACTGAGCCGAGTGCTAAAGAAATGTAGTATGCGGGATAAGAGCTTAGGAGAATTTCAGGTTAGTCATTTCAGCAGGTGAAATTAAAACCGTCAATACCAGATCCATCAAATCAAAACTACCTGTACGTTAACCAGTTCTTCGATTTTGTCAAACGAAAAGAAATTAATATTTTAAGTTAATCCCGATTTAATCTCAAAAATGTCTCAAAGGATAGAAGATGGGATTGGTCCTTAAAAACTGAAATTTCTTATATGGCCATATTATGGCGGTAAGGAACAATTAGGTATGGGTGTGATAAGTATGTGTATATATATATGTGATAATAATCACATTTGGAAAATTTAGCACAAGGGGATTGACGCGTAGAACTTATCGAAGATGCAGTCGGGCGGAGTGTTCATCCAGAAAAACACTGATGATATCTAGGAGATTAACACACGCGGAGCCATAGAAGAGGGACACACATTCCGACGATATCCAGGAAATCACCTTTATTCAATCAGTAGGCATTACGAAGGTATTAGCTGCAGTGGCCACATGACTTGTCCGGCGTCCATGCCAGGACGGGACGTAAAAACAGCAGTGCTTACATTGGAGAGTTAAGAGAACAGCGTTGTAACCACCGGACTGTGGACAGTAGGTCCGACAGCAACAAGAGTTAGAAACGAAAAGAGAAAAGTCTTCTGTTCATGCAATATTAAATGGGTGTTTTGCGATATTTACGCCAGAGGGCCTAAACTACTTAATATTTTATTGGACGACTTCAGATTCGTGGAATTCACGTGTCCACTTAAGTTTATCGGGGACTTTACTGCTAGATCCCACGCTTGTTAGAACCGCGAACTGTTGACCTGGGCGTAGGATAAGTGGTCATAAAGTTCTTGCAAAGTGGGGTTTTTGACGTTATAGAAGACATAATTTCAGAGTGGTTCGAGGGCTCTTCAAGAATTTTGACACTATACTGACATTCGGAATCTCATAAACTTCTAACACTCATATCTGGGGATGTTATTGAGTTCTGATAGTTCACATGCCTGCTTAATGATCTGCAGGGCTACGATAAATTATCTTATTTTACTTTTAGGTCGCAATTTTGGACAAGGGGTCGTACTTTATTAACAATAGAATATGCTTTAAAGTAAAGTAATTTAGGAAGACGCGTTTTCTTGTTACACTTACACACACACACACACACACATATATATATATATATATATATATATATATATATATATATATATATATTGTGCAGACAGCGAGGAGGATTGTAAAGAAATACCTCTGTAATGGTGTTTTACATCTTCCCTTTGATTAATACGACTAGGGGCCAAAAGAATTGGAATATTAAAAAAAAAATTCTTATTACTTATATTAACCTCCGCCCATAACTGCCATAACCGCCCATAGACTGCTCTCAAATGGATTCTGATTGAGGTTACACTACAGCCTATATCGCATGTATTATTCTTTATTTACAAGCACAAAATTGTAAAACGATTTTAAATTTTGACATGATTGAGGATTAGAAATAATTTTTAAAATAATAATCTTCCCTTTTTTTAAGAAGTTTAATTTTTATTTTGTCTTCATGAATATGAAAAAAAGCAGACCTTTTCCATCTTTATCAGAGAAAAATTTGAAGAGATAGGGAAAAAGACAGTAAGCGGAATAATTTTGATGGCGAAATAGTTGTGGAATAGTGTAGGAGGAGACCATCTTGAGCTTAACAAACAAGTTCGGGACCAAACCGCAGATTTTTTATTTTGTTTTTCTCTTTCGTGCATTAAAAGCAGGAAATATTTTGCTGTCAGGATGGCAGGAAACGTGTATCTGTCGATCAACAAAAGGTGAAAGCTCACTCAGGAATTTAATCATAACCTTCCTGCTTCGCTGCTGGAAATGAGAAAATACGTACTTTTTTTTGTTTTAATGTTAGTTATAGGACGTTTATACTTACTTTTCGTTTTGATATCAGCTCAAAATTATTTTTTTAAAAAAATGTCTAAAATATGCTTTGCTGCTCAACATATGGACGTACTTTTCAACTACATGTATATCAGTTTCGAAACTGGAACGCCGCATCTGTCAATATTTATGGAAATCAGTAAGACTGGCAGATTCATCAGGAAGTCTTGAATTGTCTATGACCAACACATGTTGTGTGACTCAGCAAACATTTTCAGCTGGCATGTATGAGGCAACAGGTAAAATTGTTACAAAAAATCAGTGTAATAAGGATACTTGATTCCGTGGCTAAGTGCACACGAAAATTAAATTGAGAAATGTGTGTAAAATCTATATATATAAAACAGTTCCGTAACTGACTCATTCATTCACTGACTGACTGACTGACTGACATACAACGCACAGACCAAACCGCTGGACATAAAGGGCTGAAATTTTGCATGGCGATTCTTCTAATAGTGTAGGGGTGCACTAAGAAAGATTTTTCAAAAATTCTTCTTAGATTTTTTTAAATTAAATTTTTAAGCTGCTTTTTAAACTTTTTTTACGTTTGCATTTAAAATAATACATTGAGAGTTATAAAATTTATATCACGAGAAAGATCATAAAAATTCCTTCAAAATGAAATTTTTTTCGAATTTTTACCTCCATTTCCTGATTTTTGGTGAATTTTTAAAGATTAATTTTTAGAATTTAATTTATTAAATGCTGATCACGTGATTTCTTTTTCTGGTACTTTCAATAAATTTATCGTCACGTGCGTAACAACTAAATAGACAAAAAAAATATTTTTTTCTCTTTCTAATGCAGCAGACGATTGGATATTATCAAAAAAAATGCATATCCCTTACGATTTTTTTATAAATATATATATATAGATAGATATATGTTTTACATCAATTGTATACATTGATCATCGTATTTATTATAAATATATATATTTATTTTTTGGCATAAATTGCATACGTTGACCGTTGTATTTAATTTGAATGTACTCCGTAGCGAAGCGCGGGTTTTCAGCTAGTAATGTATATTTAGATACACGCAAAAATAAGTTTCAGTGGATGATTTAAGTTACTTCGCCAGCATTGAGTGGTCAGGAGCAAATATAGTACATACACAATACTGTGAATGCCATGCCCCCCCCCCCCAAAAAAAAAGGTCTAATAATTTAATTAACATCTGGATCGACTGGTAGTTTTTCTTCTTCTTTCAAACGCAGAAGCTCTTTGTGGTTAAATTCGAACTACCTTTATCGTAATGAGGAAAAAGAAAAAAAATCTGTTTCAATCGTAGTGGTATGTATGTCGTAACGACCAAATCTGTTACACCGCAATCTTACAAATTTTCTTTTGATTAAAAATAAACTATTGCCAGGACAGGTATCGAACTGAATATCTTCGGCATCCCTAAGTGTTAGCGTACATGTTAAAAACATGCACGTCAACAATTCTTATAATTTATATTTAAATAGCAGAGTTTAAAATGTGCAGTAAAAGCTATGTTAAAAAAAGGTATACGTTAAAAACATTAAAGTTGTTCAAAATAATGTATAGACGACAAGACTTTTTAACAATAACTAAAAGTTTATTCATTTGAAAAACTAGTTAAGAATTAGATAAAAACAACAATATCAACATCTTTCTTCTTACTAATAATACTGGGGTTTTCTTTAGATCAGTTTTAAAACAAACATTATATTTTATCATACTGTGATGGACTATCACAAGAATTAATACATAACTAATACAAAACGTCTTACTCTAGACAGACTTGATATTTCATCCCAATATTTCATCAGCTCAAGAACAAGCTTACGATAATGTGTGTATCCTTGATGCCGTGATGCGTTTTCTCGAAAGTGTTCGCCGCTTATATACACTTAACAAAAAGCCGATATTCAAATATCGGGTTGATGTGCATCACTTCACTTGAAAAATGCTATCGGCTGGTAACTGAAGATTTTTGTGTTTAATTATATGACGTATGGCAGTTTGCCAGACATGGCGTAATCTAAACGAAACTTACGTCGTTGATTCGGTTTAGTTATTAATTGAATCGGCTTAAAATGGAAATGCAGAATATGACGTCAAACTTCGGAAAGGCAAGTAATTAATGAATCTTCAAGCTAACTATTGGTTCATATTGCTAACACTAAGGCTCTATTCTAGGGCTCTATTCAAGAAAAATCGTACCATACTGTGAATTATGCCAGCGCATCATTTGGCCTCGCAGATTCTCGATCCTTATGTTAAGCCATGGGGAATTTCCCTCTCGGGATAATTTTAATTGAATTCTGACTTTTGAAAATCAAATCTTTAAATGCAATGCGAGTATTTTTCAAAAATAGTTTTCCTTTTTTTTTCTTTTAAAAAAATTGTAGCGATATAATCAATATTTTAATAACCTATAAAAAAATTTGCAATTTAAAAACTGATCTTTAGAAAAACTACTCACTCTCTGTTGAAATGTCTGCCTTCATATGCAAAAATATGCATTCGCGGATCTGTAATCGGAGAAAAAAATGGTGAGAAAATTCCCTACAGCTTATGGGGATGGAAGAACTACGAGATCGAGTGATGCGTCAAATTGACTTTACATTACTAGCAAGCAAAAAAAAAAAGGGGGGGGACGTACAATCCCACCCTTCGTTCGAAAATGTCTCAATTTACGTTGGGCACTTTAAACCGGTTCCATCTCTAACACGACTCTCGTTCATATTTCACCCCTTCACAGAAAACGAATTATTGCCGGGGTCGAAATAGGTCAAAATCACCATATTTGGCATCCCGGGTCGATATGGTCTTTAGCTTCATGGTCAGACCACTGAACTTTCGGGCCTTCTCGTTGATCTATCTTACAGTCTATCAAAATTCCTGATCTACCAATGGGCCAAGTGTCTAGGGCGCTGGCATCCAGTACCATAGTCTGTAGGTTTGAGTCTCTATATTGGCATGGATGTTTGTAGTCGTTCGGAATCGGCTTTAAGCAGTAGTAGGTCGGTCTAATTTGCCCTCGTATAATAAAAGAAAATTTTTTTCAGGTAGTCTCTTCTAACGAAACTACCACGAGTTATTAACGTAGGATTACTTATCGTTGCTTACATCCTTTTTTTTTAACGCATTTTGGTATTTTTCTGTTTACTGTTACTGGGTTTGGCGCGCTGCCAAAATTATAACTCGCGATGCAGGACAGGCTCTGAATTTTTTTTCTTTCCGGAGGACCGTTATCGAGGAACGTAATCCTACCTTAAAATGACCGTAGCTCTCTCTAACTAATCTGATCTTCCAATCCCTTTATGTCTAGACTTTTTTTAAATTATTCTTATTTAAGTAGGATTCAGATGCACATCCATATTCTGTCGTCAGTTACGAGAGATCTAATCTTAATCAGTCCACTGGATATGATTAAGGATACGCAATTTTCGTATTTTCGAAATACATGCGAAATTTGCCA
The DNA here is from genome assembly GCA_907164885.2 of Dolomedes plantarius. NCBI lineage: Eukaryota > Metazoa > Arthropoda > Arachnida > Araneae > Dolomedidae > Dolomedes > Dolomedes plantarius. The sequence goes on from OU015497.1 coordinate 26,887,416, forward strand.
ATATGAGCGAATAAATGCGAAAATTATTTCTTCACTACTTTTCGGCGAAAACTCTGTGATAAACGGCTTTTTAAGCGAAATTAGGTAATAATAATAATACTTAATTAGTATAATTGCTTAACTTAGACCATCCGCGGACTTTCACTGAGAAATCTCACTCTCCTTCGGATTTGCTCCGAATTTCACGCGGACAGTTTGTCCTTACCGGAGTCGAACCTAAAAATCTAACTGTAAAAATCAACCATCAAGTTTTGTGGAACAGTTTAGTAGATTTAAGAACGTATCTTGAGCGTCAAAGTCAAGGGTATTTCAGCTACTTAGTAGTCAACCAAGAGACTCCTGTTGATATTATACAGATTTCACTTGCAACGAAATGTTGATACCTTAACTTTGCAAAGGATAACTATACAAAGCTATACAAAGCCTCTATAGTTCCGTTATCAGAATAAATGATGAAATATTTTAGTATGTACAACATAGTAATTAATGACTAAAGGCAAGATAATGTGGAGACTACTACAATGTTAGCTTTTAACTAAGAATTTTGATACTTACCTATCCAAGTAAGTAAAATTGCAATTTTTTAAAATAAATACGAAATTTTTTAATATATATATATATATATTAAAAATTTTTGCGAATAAATGCAATATTTTATATATTGTAATTTTTTTTTAAATTTTTTTTGGTGCGAAATTTCGATATTTTTTCTGCGAAATTTACGTATCCCTAGATATGATGCTTTCACCCAATCACCATCCCCCAATCCAGAACACATTGATAAAAGCGAGCTATATGTAACCCAATATGACTCTTTAAGTTCCTTCCAAGGCCATCGGAGTAGCCTCGTGCTACCCAGTGGTTCTCAATTTTTTTTTTTTTTAACAATGTACTCTCGATTATCCGTGCAAAAAAATTTGAAATCGTTTAGCCAAACTAATCTATATATATAAAACAGTTCTGTAACTGACTCATTCACTGACTGACATACAACGCACAGACCAAACCGCTGGACCTAAAGGGCTGAAATTTTACATGGCGATTCTTCTTATAGTGTAGGGGTGCACTAAGAAAGATTTTTCAAAAATTCTTCTTAGATTTTTTTAAATTAAATTTTTAAGCTGTTTTTTATTAACTTTTTTTACGTTTGCATTTAAAATAATACTTTGAGGGTTATAAAATTTATATCACGAGAAAGATCATAAAAATTCCTTTAAAATGAAATTTTTTTCGAATCTTTACCTCCATTTCCTGATTTTTGGTGAATTTTTAAAGATTAATTTTTAGAATTTAATGTATTAAATGCTGATCATGTGATTTCTTTTTCTGGTACTTTAAATAAATTTATCGTCACGTGCATAACAACTAAATAAACAAAAAATATTTTTTTTCCTTGCTAATGCGGCAGGCGATTGGACATTATCCAAAAAAATATTAAAATACAGTAAAAGAAATGTTCTACAAATTGTACTATATTAACTGTACTATATTCTTTAGTATTCTTTATATTAGATTTAATTTAAATATTTTCTTCTGCATTATTTTGTCTATAAAATTATCCTTTACGATTTTCTTATATATATATATATATATATATATATATATATATATATATATATATATATATATATATATATATATATATATATATATATATATATATATATATATATATATATATATATTACATCAATTGTATACATTGTTCGTCGTATTTATCATATAATATATATATATATATATATATATATATGTATATATATATATATATATATATATATATATATATACAGTCGAACCTCCATATATCGAACTTCCCTATATCGAAATTTTCTATATATCGAACTCTTAGCAAATCTCTATGTTCATTACATAGAAAAACTGTTTCTATATATCGAAAAAATCTCTATATATCGAAATTTTTTTCACGACATATTGGGAGATTTTATTCCACTTTAGAATAAAATCACCCAATTTTTGGCGTTTGAAACAATACTTAGTGGACTTCAATTCGTGGAAAATCTCCCTGATTTAGTTTTTAATGAACTGAATAAATGCGAGCATTTCTTTGAACTTTCCGCAAAACTGGCTGTTCAGCAAGATATTCGCAGTTTTTTTTTTTAAGAATGTAACTGTGATCACTGTAACTAGGGATGCGACATCGATGTCGATGTTTTCAATACATCGATGTTTTGATAAAAACATCGATGTTTTAAACATCGATTTATTGAAGCCGATGTTTTTTTAACATCGATGTTTTTTGATCGATGTTTTAGGTTGTCTCGATGTTTTTTTTAATGAAAAAGTACGGTAATAAAAAAAAATTTACCACGTAGCATAATTTTCACACTCAGTAAATGTAAGTCTGAATTCTGAAAAGGACGAATACAAAAGGGGGAATAATTCCTTAGCAAACAGACAAATGGCAATTAACAACCTTTGAACCAATCAGAGCGCTTGGAATGTTCCTGACACTCCAGAACCTGCCATGCGGTTTTATTTTACAAATAGTGTATACACGAGTGCATCCATTTAAGTTTTTGTTTTGTTCTGGTTTTATATAAGTTGACGTTAATATTATTAGTAAGATGCCTCCCAAAAGTACCGTTTGGAAATATTTTTACAAAACCACTGACAAATTGGCAAAATACAATATTTGCCTTAAGTCCCTCAAAATTTCTGGCAATACCGCGAATTTATCTGGACACTTGAAGGCAAAACATGGCGGTATTTACAACAAGAATTTTGAATCATCAATGTAGCCCAAAGCAACCAAGTTTTTGTCATTTGTGCCTGCCCAATCAGAGAGTAAAATTAAATCACCCCCTCCCCCCACGACTAACGGAAGTAAAATTAATGTTAGAGATTACTAAACCAGTTTTAAAAAATGGATGTTCTAAAACATCGATGTTTGAAAACATCGATGGTTTTTGGGCGATGTTTTATTAGCATCGATGTTTTAATATTGAATATCGATGTTTCAAAACATCGATGTTTTGTTATCGATGTCGCATCACTAACTGTAACCACTGTCTGGATTATTGTTTTTTTTTTTTTTTAAGGTATATAGTACTCCAGGGTATGTCAAACTCAAAGGCTACCTTGGGCCAAACAAGCAAGGTTTAACTATAGGTGGGCCGCAAAAAAAAAAAAAAAAAATCAATATTTATAGAAACGTAGGTTTATTTACCTAATTACAGTATATTCAACATAAATATATGCATTTTGTTTAATAATAGCAAAAAAGAGCATCATTAAAAAACATTTAGCGAATTCTTCCTATCTTATTATAATTCTGCGTCGGTTATTTTATTATATATTATTGTGTGCCAATATATTGGCCGGGCCGCAAAAATGTTCGTCGGGGGCCGCATGCGGCCCGCGGGCCGCGATTTGACACCCCTGTCGTACTCAATAAATCTTTCACATTAATTGCTTTTTTAGTTATTAACTTTCATTTAATGTGATTCGCATATAAATTGGAAATGGAGTTTCGTATACGAAAATTAGCTTTAATTTTAATGTTTTAGGAGAATTATGATAAAACTAAGATCAATTCTATATATCGAATTTTTTTCCGGCATTTTGCTACTTCGATATATGGAGGTTCGACTGTATATATATATATATATATATATATTTGGCATGAATTGCATACATTGACCGTTGTATTTAATTTGAATGTACTCCGTAGCGAAGTACGGGTTTTCAGCTAGTGCTTATATAATTTATTAAAAGCTGCATTCAAATTTCTTCCGAAATACATATACAAAGAACAAAATTTTAAAAATAACAGTTTTCTATTTTAACGCGAAGATATTTATTTGATAAAGGATGCGATAGTACACTTCTTTAATTTCCCAGCATTGATGAAGAAAATCTTCTAGAGTGGTTAGAAAGTGATTTACATGAACCAGGGTTTGAACACATGAGTGACACCGATATCATAAATGCTGCTAACCTCGGGAAGAAGTTGCAGATGAAGAGAGTGAAGAAGGAGCCTGGTGATGTAATCAAACACGGCACAGCACTGCCGTGTGTCGATACTTTGCTAGATTATATGAGTCAAGGGAATTACGAATACAGTGATATCATAGCTGTTGGGAGACTTCGTAGTGATATCAAAAACACATATTTCTGTTTTTTAAAAAAATTACAGATTACATACACATTAAATTTAAAAAATTGTAAAGCAAGTGTAGAATTATATTTTGAAAATACAGCAAAATTTAATAGAAATCGGATTATCCGCGTTTTTCGATTATTCGTGCCCGGATTATCGGGATCGCACTGTAGATTGTACCACTTGTTCTTGAGTGAGAACCTAGTGATATGGTTCTATGATAAATTTTCCCCAAATAACACCTCTTGAGCAATTTAGTTTATCACTTGGATAATTATTAATAGTCTTTTATGTAAGACGAAAATCGTTAATTAAATTGTTTCACATGAGATAAAGGCGTTCAGAGGACCGTACTTTCATGGACTAAGAAATACGTAGAAAGTGATTTCGTGCGTGCTGTCTGGTAACTTTTGTAGCTAACTTGCTTATATAGGAAAAAAGTAAAACTTTTCTGTTTACTTTTATTTTATTTTATAGTTATATAATCGATACTTTGGTAACCGAAGATGCCTTAATAAAATAATATTTAAAAAAAAAAGCATATAACTAAGTATTCGAATTAAAGCATGGCCGCCCAGAGGGGGGGAGGCAACTGGGGCACTTTGCCCCAGGCCCCCAACTGCCGGAGGGGCCCCAAAAAATTTTAAAAAATTTATTTATTATACTTCCTCCGAAAGGAAATTCTGAAACTTGTACCGTACTTCAAAATTCAAAATAATCTCCTGAAAAAAGGGGCCCCCAAAACAATTTTAAAAAAATTATTCGAGTAATCAGATTTCTTGGGGCCCCCAACAGAAGTTTGCCCCAGGCCCCGTAAAGTCTCTGGGCGGCCCTGAATTAAAGTGTGACAATCTGAAATAAATATTTAATGTAACGAAGCAAAAAGTTTCCTTTCACGTTCTCGTGTCATGTTTCAATTAAGGCACGGGTGCACCACTGAAAGTGTGCGTTCCACAGCTTCAGAACGGCCGCCGTAGGAGATTATGTAAATGTGCGTGGGTAACGCATTGCGTGATCCAATCAGCGGTATCACCACACTGCTCAGTACTACATATCAATGCTAACATTCAGTAATAATAAAGAGAGATCTACGACTACATAATCGTGATATAAATATGTTACTTCCCTCTTGATAAAAGCGTTCGAATGAATAATTTTTCAAACTAGATATACTCACAAAAATACTTAGTTTAAATCCAGACCTGAAAACATTGAATTTAACCATGTCTTCCATCTATCTGTCTGTAAACGCTCGAACAAATCGAGCAAGATACAACTTCTTTCATAATCTGTTAGATTGCCAGATTGTCACTTTTAATTTTGGAGAAAATGAAAAGTCATGCAATTCAACTGTGTGTTTCAAAAATATAAAAATTTACGTTACAGATTAAGAAATACTGCCTTCCGCGTGAACCTGATATTTTCCTTATATTTGAATCCCTAAAATTGAAATTCTGCGCATGGCATAATTTATGCATAACCAAATGCCAGTTGATCTTGTTTGAATTTCGTCAAATTGATTTCGAGTTATCAATCCGGTCGGTTCCGAATGATTGCTGTTAAGTCTAGAGAGTTCAAAACGTGTCGATTACAATAATGCTAGTCTTAAATGCCTCAGGCCCGTTATTGGCAGCAATTAAGAATATACAAGAAAGAGTTTCCTTAAGCGGTGTTCTAAGCAATCGAGACGCTTATTTGAATATTTAAATGAACAGTTGTTGCATATTTAGATGCAGAGACCTATTTCTCTGCTAGGAAAAGGCGTGCTAGTAAGTTTCCAGACGTGAGTCTTACCTTTGTATTTAAATAATGCAATTTAACTTAAACTCGGTAAAAATATATAGGAATTATTATTTGCTAAACATTGGTAATAAATCAATAAAATTGTTAGACGAAACCCTTAAAATTATACTTATATGAAAGTCGCTCTCTTTTCATCCTAACAGACAAATATTTATAATTCTTACATCAATAGATTAGATTTTTTTAAAAATAAGTAGAATAAAAGTTGTTAAAAAGAAGCAAAATTATTAATAATAATTTATTTTCTCTAGTTATACATTATATTGTCTGAAGTGAGTATATGTACTTAAATTTCACTTTGAAAAATAGGTCTCATTTTCAATATAAAATACAAACCAGTTGTCCAAAAGAATAGCAACATGGCTCGTAAACAAAAGATAAAGATTTTTTTCCAAAAGAAATACTGAAAATCTACATAAATAGTTTAATTAGCTCTATGTAAGTCATTTTATGGAATTATTTTCAGTTGTTTGGACAGGTAATTTTTTCCTTGGTATGAGTCATTTTTGGAGTCACCTTATTTTCCGGTTTTCCGGAAAATTAATTTGAATTGATACTCGGGGATTCAGCTCATTTAATTTCAGTCAAAGTAGTTGATTGTACTGTCGTCTCGGGCAATTAGTAAAAATCTGATGAAATCAAAAGGGAACTAATCATCTGGGAAATTTTTAATCCGTGGAAGAAGGAAATGGGATCTTGCAAACAAAATTTAATTGGGAGAGAACTTCACAAAGTTTCCCTATGTCCTTACAAAAATCGATTTGTGCAAAGTTTTGAAGTACATGCCGCCACCTTTCTACAGTTTCATAAAAATTTGAAATTAACGAGAAGCTTTCCTCTTCTTGTCACCTATTGAACCATGACATAATGACGGAAGGACGAACTTGATCGCCATAATTTCGTATGACATAAAACTCGGTCAATCGCATCGCCTCTTTGCACATTTCTTGCTATTTCAAAAGCTGTTTTGGCAACAATTCCGCTCCGTCAAGGTTTACACAAGGGTGAGAAGTTTTCCTTGGGTCGTGATTTTCTCCCTCGAATGGTCATTCTTGATTTGCTTTTCTTTCTTAACAAGCATTGTTTTAACAGTATCCATAATCACAAAATACTGAAATTAAGTTTTTATATTTATGCTTCCTTTCCTCGCATAATGGGCGACCTTCTAGGCCTATTACATTTTGGAGCTGTATTTTGATCTCACGGGCTTCACCTGAATGCAACAGACCAACGAGATAAGAATAAAATACAGTCGAACTTCCATATATCGAAGTAGCAAATTGCGCTAAAAAAATTCGATATATAGAAATTTCGATATATAGAATTGAGCTTAGTCTTAACATAATTCTCCTAAAAAAAAAATAAAGCTAATTTTCGTATACGAAACTCCATTTCTAATTTATATGCCAATCCCATTAAATGAAAGTTAAGAACTAAAAAATGAATTAATATGAAAGATATATTGATTAGTACATATCTTTAAAAAACAATAATGCAGACAGTGGTTACAATGATCACAGTTACATTCTTTTAAAAAAAAACTACGAATATCTTGCCAGTTTTGCGGAAAGTTCAAAGAAATGTTCGTATTTATTCAGTCCACTAAAAACTTAATCAAGGACATTTTCCGCGATTTGAAGTCCACGACGTATTGTTTCAAATGCCAAAAATTGGCAGATTTTATTCTAAAGTGGAATAAAATCTTCCAATTTGTCTGGAAAACAATTTCGATATATAGAGATTTTTTCGATATATAGAAACAATTTTTCTATGTAATGAACATGGAGATTTGCTAAGAGTTCGATATATAGAAAATTTCGATATAGGGAAGTTCGATATATGGAGGTTCGACTGTATATTCTGCCAGTTTTTTGTATGTAAGCATTCGAGGATCGTTGTCTGGTTGTCAGTTTTATCTAGGATGTGAATTTATTACGAAGACTCATGCAGGGAAAATATTACTTTTAAAGGGGCATGGTTTGTTGATAGTGACATACAGATAAGGGAAAATAAGCGAATTATTAAACCCTGACACCCTCCCATGGAGAGACCTAAGGAAGAGATCATAAGGGGTGCCTCGCAAGTAACTTCTAACTCCCAGGGTAGTTGTCATGTTTTTGGATGACCACTGCCAGTTTCAAAATCTTTGACATAAAACTGACTATTGTGAAAGAATTACTTCCCTTTACAGTTTTTGTATTTATTTATTTATTTGTTAACATTTGAGAATCCTTTGAAGAGAATGCATCTAACCGGCATCCTAATCCGTAAAGGAAGAAAACAAGATACAAATGAAAACGCCATAGCCTTGAAACTGAAGCAGAAACTCTTCAGTCGCAAAGAAGAGGAAAAAAATTTTTAATTCAGGCTTCTGTGTTTGACAATGGATTAAAGAGTTCAGAAAATATGGAACATAACAGCTAACCAAAAAAAAAAAAATTACAACTCGTTCTACTTAATGAAATTTTAACTAGTATTCTTTTTTTTTTCTTTTAATATTACGCTAAATAATATAATGGGTTATAAACTGGATAGAAAAGAAAGGCTGCCAGGTGTACGGCGGAATAGTTTTTCGCTGGCCCTCAAAATATAGATGGAATTTATGTTTATACATTTAAATTCTCCTTTTTTTAAAATTTGAGTTCAGAGCTGTATCTTTCTAAATTTTTTTCTGGGTTTAAAGGTACAAGAAAAAAAATCGTTTGAAGCAGATCGCATAAGGGAAGATCTCTACAACTTCTTAATTCTGTGGTTTGGCTGGCAACATGATTCTGATGTGCTTAAGAAATAATTTCAATCACACGATATGAGAGAAAGACTCAAACGATATATTGAAGCTGTATCTTTCTAATTTTTTTTCTGGGTTTAAGGGTACAAGAAAAAAATCGTTTGAAGCAGATCGCATAAGGGAAGATCTCTACAATTTCTTAATTCTGTGGTTTGGCTGGCAACATGATTCTGATGTGCTTAAGAAATAATTTCAATCACACGATATGAGAGAAAGACTCAAACGATATATTGAAGCTGTATCTTTCTAATTTTTTTTTCTGGGTTTAAGGGTACAAGAAAAAAATCGTTTGAAGCAGATCGCATAAGGGAAGATCTCTACAACTTCTTAATTCTGTGGTTTGGCTGGCAACATGATTCTGAAGTGCATAAGAAATAATTTCAATCACACAATAAGAGAGAAAGACTCAAACGATATATTGAAGCTGTATGTTTCTAATTTTTTTTCTGGGTTTAAGGGTACAAGAAAAAAATCGTTTGAAGCAGATCGCATAAGGGAAGATCTCTACAACTTCTTAATTCTGTGGTTTGGCTGGCAACGTGATTCTGATGTGCATATGAAATAATTTCAATCACACAATATGAGAGAAAGACTCAAACGATATATTGAAGCTGTATCTTTCTAATTTTTTTTTTCTGGGTTTAAGGGTACAAGAAAAAAATCGTTTGAAGCAGATCGCATAAGGGAAGATCTCTACAACTTCTTAATTCTGTGGTTTGGCTGGCAACATGATTCTGATGTGCATAAGAAATAATTTCAATCACACAATATGAGAGAAAGACTCGAACGATATATTGAAGCTGTATCTTTCTAATTTTTTTTCTGGGTTTAAGGGTACAAGAAAAAATCGTTTGAAGCAGATCGCATAAGGGAAGATCTCTACAACTTCTTAATTCTGTGGTTTGGCTGGCAACATGATTCTGATGTGCATAAGAAATAATTTCAATCACACAATATGAGAGAAAGACTCAAACGATGTATTGAAGCTGTATCTTTCTAATTTTTTTTTTCTGGGTTTAAGGGTACAAGAAAAAAATCGTTTGAAGCAGATCGCATAAGGGAAGATCTCTACAACTTCTTAATTCTGTGGTTTGGCTGGCAACATGATTCTGATGTGCATAAGAAATAATTTCAATCACACAATATGAGAGACAGTGGCGGATTTACAGATTTGCCGCCCGTAGGCTATTCAATTTTTGCCGCCTCTAAATTTTGATATCTTAGTCCACAATCATATCAATTTTCTATCAATAAAATTCCAACTTTATGATTTGTGCTCTATCATCCTCGTTACATCAACTTTTCCCGTATGGTTAGTATCATTGAGAACTATGGTACCGTGTTAGATCATTGATTATTTTTACAGCAAAGAATTATCAAAAAACATTATTTTAAGCAAAAAATATATCAATCATGAACCACTTTTAAAGTAAGGTAAGGTATGTCTTAAAACTATACACTTGTGCTATCCATTCAGCCAGACACTTCTTTTTATTGTCAAGTCGCAGTCGTTCAAATATCAGTTATTCGATTAATTTAAACCAAAAGACTATATCTCTATAAGATATTGAACTAGTTTTTTATTTAATAAAAAGTAGTCAATTTTAGTCAGTATTTTTTACGCATAAAGAAATAACTTTCTGAAATTGAATTTGACAATTTGGAAACTTGCTGCAGCAATTATGATTAGACCATCGATATTATATCAAGATTGAATTGTGTAAGGAGATCTCATAATTATTAGGTACATGGAGAAAAAATTATAGCAGTTATCAGTGAAGAAAATATGTAAAAATAACTAAATTTCGACTATAATATCGAATCGCTATTGCTATATTCTAAAAATTCATGATCATTAATGTATAATTAATAAAGCGTTTAGCAATTGTTTATGTAGAGGTGTTGAAATATTTATTATTTAGCACTGTATATAGGACTATATTTCGATTTTTGTTAAATATTTTAATTTCTCTCCAATTTTCGAAAATCGTATTTTGTGTGTGTATAATAATTTTTTTTTATTTGTAAATCGAAATAAAAAATTTATGAACTAAATTTGCCGCCCCTTAAAATTTGCCGCCCTAGGCTCCAGCCTACTCAGCCTGCTGGTAAATCCGCAACTGATGAGAGAAAGACTCGAACGATATATTGAAGCTGTATCTTTCTAATTTTTTTTTCTGGGTTTAAGGGTACAAGAGAAAAATCGTTTGAAGCAGATCGCATAAGGGAAGATCTCTACAACTTCTTAAATCTGTGGTTTGGCTGGCAACATGATTCTGATGTGCATAAGAAATAATTTCAATCACACAATATGAGAGAAAGACTCAAACGATATATTGAAGCTGTATCTTTCTAATTTTTTTTTCTGGGTTTAAGGGACAAGAAAAAAAATCGTTTGAAGCAGATCGCATAAGGGAAGATCTCTACAACTTCTTAATTCTGTGGTTTGGCTGGCAATATGATTCTGATGTGCATAAGAAATAATTTCAATCACACAATATGAGAGACAGTGGCGGATTTACAGATTTGCTGCCCGTAGGCTATTCAATTTTTGCCGCCTCTAAATTTTGATATCTTAGTCCACAATCATATCAATTTTCTATCAATAAAATTCCAACTTTATGATTTGTGCTCTATCATCCTCGTTACATCAACTTTTCCCGTGTGGTTAGTATCATTGAGAACTATGGTACCGTGTTAGATCATTGATTATTTTTACAGCAAAGAATTATCAAAAAACATTATTTTAAGCAAAAAATATATCAATCATGAACCACTTTTAAAGTAAGGTAAGGTATGTCTTAAAACTATACACTTGTGCTATCCATTCAGCCAGACTTCTTTTTATTGTCAAGTCGCAGTCGTTCAATTATCAGTTATTCGATTAATTTAAACCAAAAGACTATATCTCTATAAGATATTGAACTAGTTTTTTATTTAATAAAAAGTAGTCAATTTTAGTCAGTAGATTTACGCATAAAGAAATAACTTTCTGAAATTGAATTTGACAATTTACAAACTTGCTGCAGCAATCATGATTAGACCATCGATATTATATCAAGATTGAATTGTGTAAGGAGATCTCATAATTATTAGGTACATGGAGAAAAAATTATAGCAGTTATCAGTGAAGAAAATATGTAAAAATAACTAAATTTCGACTATAATATCGAATCGCTATTGCTATATTCTAAAAATTCATGATCATTAATGTATAATTAATAAAGCGTTTAGCAATTGTTTATGTAGAGGTGTTGAAATATTTATTATTTAGCACTGTAAATAGGACTATATTTCGATTTTTGTTAAATATTTTAATTTCTCTCCAATTTTCGAAATTCGTATTTTGTGTGTGTATAATAATTTTTTTTTTATTTGTAAATCGAAATAAAAAATTTATGAACTAAATTTGCCGCCCCTTAAAATTTGCCGCCCTAGGCTCCAGCCTACTCAGCCTGCTGGTAAATCCGCAACTGACGAGAGAAAGACTCGAACGATATATTGAAGCTGTATCTTTCTAATTTTTTTTTCTGGGTTTAAGGGTACAAGAGAAAAATCGTTTGAAGCAGATCGCATAAGGGAGGATCTCTACAATTTCTTAATTCTGTGGTTTGGCTGGCAACATGATTCTGATGTGCATAAGAAATAATTTCAATCACACAATATGAGAGAAAGACTCGAACGATATATTGAAGCTGTATCTTTCTAATTTTTTTTCTGGGTTTAAGGGTACAAGAGAAAAATCGTTTGAAGCAGATCGCATAAGGGAAGATCTCTACAACCTCTTAATTCTGTGGTTTGGCTGGCAACATGATTCTGATGTGCATAAGAAATAATTTCAATCACACAATATGAGAGAAAGACTCGAACGATATATTGAAGCTGTATCTTTCTAATTTTTTTTCTGGGTTTAAGGGTACAAGAGAAAAATCGTTTGAAGCAGATCGCATAAGGGAAGATCTCTACAACTTCTTAATTCTGTGGTTTGGCTGGCAACATGATTCTGATGTGCATAAGAAATAATTTCAATCACACAATATGAGAGACAGTGGCGGATTTACAGATTTGCTGCCCGTAGGCTATTCAATTTTTGCCGCCTCTAAATTTTGATATCTTAGTCCACAATCATATCAATTTTCTATCAATAAAATTCCAACTTTATGATTTGTGCTCTATCATCCTCGTTACATCAACTTTTCCCGTGTGGTTAGTATCATTGAGAACTATGGTACCGTGTTAGATCATTGATTATTTTTACAGCAAAGAATTATCAAAAAACATTATTTTAAGCAAAAAATATATCAATCATGAACCACTTTTAAAGTAAGGTAAGGTATGTCTTAAAACTATACACTTGTGCTATCCATTCAGCCAGACACTTCTTTTTATTGTCAAGTCGCAGTCGTTCAAATATCAGTTATGCGATTAATTTAAACCAAAAGACTATATCTCTATAAGATATTGAACTAGTTTTTTATTTAATAAAAAGTAGTCAATTTTAGTCAGTATTTTTTACGCATAAAGAAATAACTTTCTGAAATTGAATTTGACAATTTGCAAACTTGCTGCAGCAATCATGATTAGACCATCGATATTATATCAAGATTGAATTGTGTAAGGAGATCTCATAATTATTAGGTACATGGAGAAAAAATTATAGCAGTTATCAGTGAAGAAAACATGTAAAAATAACTAAATTTCGACTATAATATCGAATCGCTATTGCTATATTCTAAAAATTCATGATCATTAATGTATAATTAATAAAGCGTTTAGCAATTGTTTATGTAGAGGTGTTGAAATATTTATTATTTAGCACTGTAAATAGGACTATATTTCGATTTTTGTTAAATATTTTAATTTCTCTCCAATTTTCGAAATTCGTATTTTGTGTGTGTATAATAATTTTTTTTTATTTGCAAATCGAAATAAAAAATTTATGAACTAAATTTGCCGCCCCTTAAAATTTGCCGCCCTAGGCTCCAGCCTACTCAGCCTGCTGGTAAATCCGCAACTGATGAGAGAAAGACTCGAACGATATATTGAAGCTGTATCTTTCTAATTTTTTTTTCTGGGTTTAAGGGTACAAGAGAAAAATCGTTTGAAGCAGATCGCATAAGGGAAGATCTCTACAACTTCTTAATTCTGTGGTTTGACTGGCAACATGATTCTGATGTGCATAAGAAATAATTTCAATCACACAATATGAGAGAAAGACTCGAACGATATATTGAGGCTGTATCTTTCTAATTTTTTTTTCTGGGTTTAAGGGTACAAGAGAAAAATCGTTTGAAGCAGATCGCATAAGGGAAGATCTCTACAACTTCTTAATTCTGTGGTTTGGCTGCCAACATGATTCTGATGTGCATAAGAAATAATTTCAATCACACAATATGAGAGAAAGACTCGAACGATATATTGAAGCTGTATCTTTCTAATTTTTTTTTCTGGGTTTAAGGGTACAAGAGAAAAATCGTTTGAAGCAGATCGCATAAGAGAAGATCTCTACAACTTCTTAATTCTGTGGTTTGGCTGGCAACATGATTCTGATGTGCATAAGAAATAATTTCAATCACACAATATGAGAGAAAGACTCAAACGATATATTGAAGGTGATATTTAAATGATGTAAACCTACCAGAAGTGTATGATTTCTTGCCCTCTCCATGCCAAAATCCTGCGTGAGCTACTGAGCGAAAAATGATCTATCATAATAAAAATCTTCATCTCTTCTGTTCAGACATAACAAATAGAACATTTACAGAAACCTAACAGAGGCGTTTCTCTCGGCAGAATTAATTTTAAATAGGACGTGCAGAAAACGCTTTAACGGAAAAAAAATCAAAATTAAAAACGAAATACAGAAGAAAAAGTAAATAGAAAACCTTAAAATTTTTTGACCTGTTCTGCTTTTTCTACCGTTGAATAGACTGCATTCTTGAAAATGCAGTCACGTCTGCATTTAATTTCTGTAAAAATTAAATCTCGGAAGGAAAATATCCTATCCTTCCCTATTAAGGATATTTTTTCCCTATTAAGGATTCCCTATTCCCTATCCTATCTTCCTTATTCCTTCCCTATTAAATAATCCTATTCCTTTTTTGATATTTAGATTAATAGGGGTTATAGTTTTTTTTATATTTATTTTTATTTTATTAGTAGGATTAATTTATGAATATTTTTATGGTTCTTTAGATTGATTAGATTATTATGAAGTTGTGAATTAATTTTTATTTATATTTAAGACTTAAACTTAATGCACTTGATCTGCCAATTAGATTGTTGGTTTAATGGAGCTGTTATAGCGATTTTATTGTTAATGAAATAAAGAATAGGAAGTTTTAAATTGATTTGCAATCAATTATTAATTATTCACACAATCAATCAATTACAATCAATTACAATCAATCAATTGCAATCAATTATTAATTATTCACACATATCATTTCTTCCCTAGGCCCCCGATTTTATCGGGCTCGGGGGCCTAGAACAATATGTGAAAAATAAAAAATAGTACTATATACAACTATTACAATAATATCAATGGAACACATTAATATAACAATGTTCACTCATTGGAAGTAAATAATTCTATTATAAATAAATGAGTTCACGTTATAAAATAGAATTAGTATATTAATATATATTAATATCTTCCCTATTCCTTTAGGAAGGGGAAGGATCAATTTATTAATATACCATTTAGACTAATTTTAGATTGAATTTCATGTATATTTTTAAGCACAGTTTTAATAATTTCTAGTATAATTATCATATTTAGAGTATATTATATTAGAAAAAAAGAACATATTAAATTCCTATTAATACTACTTATATTTGTATTATCTATAAGAATTTTAATTTTAAGAAACAATATATTTTTAATATTATTAGGTTGAGATATATTAGGAATATCTTCTTATATTTTAGTAATTTACTATCAAGATAATTCCTCTTCAGGTTCATTTGCTCTGGTTATGAGTGTCGACGAAACGTCATTACGACGTTACAAAATTACCGACCACTGATCATTAAATAAGGATGAGGGGTCGACAACCTTTAAACCAATAAAATCACCCCGAAAAGCGTTACACTAGATCTGTGTAAATATTTTAACACAAATCAACTTGAACTTATTTGTGCAAGGTGTAGGAATCATGAGAATAAGATGTATCTGATTTATGTATATAACAATCTGTTAATTCACAATTCTACTTATTAAATTGATTTGCTTGAAATAGCCACATTTAAGTTGACAATTTTGCATAGAAGTGGACATTAATGGCTCTGTGCAGAGAATATCTTTGGATAGCGTATAGTAATTCCATCCGTAATTAGTTTCTGGTTCTTAAAGCTGGGGTTCAAATGAGAATTAGTGAGCCTTTCTCGATGATTGTGTTTCAAACATTAAAGATAAAAAATTCTCAAGAATATCTCAAAACACAATAAGAGAGCATTCTCACGGCATCACTTTTAATATAAATAAAGGATGGCGATTTTCACACTGGTAAAAAATTTCAGAATGATTCATCATTCTAATATGACCTTAAAATTATTTCAGTTTAGAAAAGATAAGTTACCCCAAAGCTATTTAAGTTCTATGATGATATTTATTTCTTTCAAACTGAATTTTCTACTGCAATAATTTTTCCATGTTTTTATTAACTCGCTTTCTTGTTTGTTTGTTTGTGAGTGTGTTTGTCCAGTACAAATCTTGCAATCGATTTTTAACTAACTTCCCGACTAGCTAGACATTTGAAACTTTTAGAATAGCTCAGAACACGATGACAATGCATTTTTTAAATACTTTTAGCCATCTTTAAGCAGTATTGAATTTATTTTCAGTTAATTTTGTTTTGCAGACTGATGCAGCCATCTATCGACCGGGACGGGAACGAAAAGTTAAACGCAAGTTAACTGCCAATTAACTTCATTTTCTTTCAAGTTGATGGGATAATTCATCAAAAAAAATTTTTAAGTATTTAATTAATACATAGAATTGATATTATAAGTGTGGCATCACGACAAGGCTGATTACTCTCTGAGGCATTTTTAACAATTTTCACTACTATTGATCCATACCAAAGAAAGACAGAGTTATAATTTACAAAACGAAGGCCAATTTTTAAAACAAAAACTCAACAATTTATTAACAAAAAAATTAAACAAAATTAATCATTAGACACTTTCAGACATATTCACGTAAATTTACGTGCAGGTTCACATTGCGCGCTCCTGGGCCCATTCCCAGCCCAAATACACAGGAGCCTAGATAAAACACGTCTACACTGTGCGGAATCTATGAAGCGTTTCTCTCAATGTCTGGATTTTCAGAAGGGGTGGAGGAGGCGGCCGATGCCGGCAGATTATCGGCTGACAGCTCTTTTTCTAGACGCCGAACTTTATCAGATTCCTAATCGTTAAGTTGACAGTTTTAGTGGCTGCGTCTTGTGAGGGAAACGGTCTTTAATCCCCCCACGGGTTCCGAAACTGGTGGAACCGAACAACACATTCCTTGAAAACACGCAGCTGTGTTTTCCAAGCGCTTGTGGGGTTTCGGGAAGAAATAAGACCCTATTTCCAGTACGCTACATAAGATTCAACAGAAAATTTAAAAACATGGTATATAAAAAGTTATTTTTATCTTGTAATTATTTAACGTTGGCGTTAAGGAATTGACATGTTTTCATTGCTTTTGATGGTCGTCCGAGCAAACTCCGAGAGATAGGCGACGAAATTAGAGGCGCTCTCCGTTTAGCATACGTCACATGTCAAATTCTATTGCTTAGACTGTGATTGTCAGCTATTTTAGTTGGCCAACTTTCATTACTGCTCACACAGTGGAGAAAAACGACTTCCGCCTGTTCATAAAACATCACTTTTTAAGAGGCAAAACGGTAGCAGAACTTAAACACAGGCTTGATAAATATTGTGGAAAGATTGTACCTTCGTTTAAAAGGATTTACAAGTATCCTTTTGAGTATCTTAATTTTCGTTGTGTCCAAAATGCACCTCGCCGCAGTGAGGTCACTACGCCAGGACTTATTGAAAAAAATTCCATGATACGGGGATGAAGGTAGAATATTAGAATTACATGAAATACGTGAGATTTCTGGGGATTGTTTTACATCTCATCAGAACATTTATATAATTTTTTATACGAATATCAAGAAATTAGAAAGCTGTTTGTAATGTAAGAGCCGCATTTGCTAGCAATCGATCAAAAACGTTAACGAGTGAAAACTTCGAAACACAATTTGGGGGTGTTTCAGAGAAATCA
Organism: Dolomedes plantarius; assembly: GCA_907164885.2. Lineage (NCBI taxonomy): Eukaryota > Metazoa > Arthropoda > Arachnida > Araneae > Dolomedidae > Dolomedes > Dolomedes plantarius. The sequence goes on from OU015497.1 coordinate 26,905,410, forward strand.
GATGAATTTTTGCTTTGTTCAGTTACGATTGATGAAACTTCGATAACGGCCAGAAACGAAAGAACGGTCAAAACAGCGGGCTGAAGCAGGTAAGCTTCCACGGCAGGAAAAAAGAAAAGTAAAAAGGTCGTTCTCTCATGATGATGACCTAGCTCCTTCATCTGCGACTTCGGCGGCAAAACTGTTAGAATTAAGTCACGAAATTGTTCCCACCCTCCATATTTTCCAGATTTGGACCCTTCGGATTACTTCTTGTTCCTAAATGTCCATTTGGTAAATTTATGTTCAGAAAAAAGAAACTGACTCTTTTTGACGAATCAAGAAATATTGCTGTTAAAAATTTTAAACTAAAATTTTCTCTAATACTTTGTCCTGTGTCGTAATAAATATGTTTACCTCTCGTTTATTTCTCAGGCTTTATATGTAAAAGAACATAAACAGAAATTCCATCTGGAGGTTCATATTAACATTTTGAACTGGTTTGGTTCATTTTGAATTTTGCAACGCAACTAAGGGCCTGTTCACATAGGAGTCCGTTGCGTTGCGTTGCGTTAAGGAAAAGATGACGTTGAGACGAAAATAAACCAATCATAGGCGTTAAAAATTTCATTGCTAATCGTTTGGAGGCATATGATTGGTTTATTTTCGTCTCAACGTCATCTTTTCCTTAACGCAACGCAACGGACTCCTATGTGAACAGGCCCAAAGACTACAGGTAGTCCTCCTACAGCACGGCCTCTTACAACATGGTTTCGCTCTAACACGATAGGATAAATTGCGGGAACCCTCGTATAACACTACAACCTGTAACACGGTTTCACTCTAACACGATTAAAAAATTACTAAAACCTTTGTACACCACTGAACTCCTACAGCACTATATAACATGACTTTTGTTTAACACATTTTAAAAACTAGATTTCATTAAAATAATGACGGGAAGGAATAATGAACTATAGTGGCTGTACATGAAAATGTATAAACAAATTAGAAGTTGCTTAAAATCTAAATGAAGAGAAAGGTTCTGAAAGTGAAGGTGATATCGTTCAACCTAAAAAACGTTCTCGTTTGATTGTACTGAGCAGTGATGAGGAAGAAATTTATTAAATTAAGGTCGCATTAAATAAAAATAATATTTTTTGTTTCTTTACGTTTTGTGTTATACATACATTTATATTTTTAATAAAAATTAAGTTGCTTATATGGAATTAATTTTTTTTAATAAGTTTTCGGAACGTAACCCCCCTTTCTGTACTATCTCTGGGTCTCATATAACACGGTTTCACACAACACGGCATTTTCTGGGAACCTATCTACCGTGTTACAGAAGGGTTACCTGTAAATGCATTGGGGCGTAACTTTGCAGGAGCATTGGTCTTTGATAGTTATCAAGGAATAACCAAATTCTTCCCATTGATTTTGAATCGATTTTTTTTTTTAATGGCACTTCAGTGACATTAAAAACTGCCGTAATGTCTGATCCCTTCTTTCCCGACCATCGTTTTCTACGTAAAATTGGTTTGAAGGGTAGACTGTATCAAATTCCGAAGTAATCAGTGAAACAACCGCTTATTGGACAAGTCTTACCCTATGGAGGGAATAAATGTAACGTCGACACCTTTGTTATGATAGAGGTCTCAGATTTTTTAAACGTTTACGTCTCGAGTGAACCACATCGCTAGAAAGACTGGTGATGAGAAAATGACTTGGCTGTTCACAAAGAGGATCCAGGAAGTCTGGGGTTCGATGACTGCGTGTGCGAGAGCCACTCAAAAAAAAAAAAAAAAAAGTTTGTGAGGAACATGGATACGTTCAGGCCCTAATTTTCCATTAGGCCTAATAGGTCCGGGCCTAGGGGCCCCCGAATGTTAGGGGCCTCCCAAAATTTTTATTTTAAAAGAAAAAATTCACAATTCAAATTTTTTTTTATTCTACCTTTTTTTTTAAAACGATTTTTTTATTTATTTCCTTTCAAATTTGATTCATTGGTTCATCATATGTACAGTTATATGTATAGTTCATAATATATATGTTATAGTGTATATAAGGGATTAATAAGTTTTTCTGGTTGCATTATATTGGTGTTATAATGGTTAAGTTAATATGTTCTATTGCTTTTTGTTATAGTATAATGTTCTAGGCTTCTACGCTTCAAATAGCTAATTCTTGGTAAAATGGTACTTTCACATTATTTTTTTTTTGTGTGTCAATTTTGGAAATTTTACGCTCACATCAGTGTTAGGGGGGCCCCTTCTCAAGTTGTGCCTATAGTCCAGAATTTTCTAAATCGGGCCCTGGATACGTTAAATATGAGAGACAGAAAACTCGCCTGGAAAAAAAAACGATGGTCGGGAAAGAAGGGATCAGACATTACGGCAGTTTTAATGTCACTGAAGTGTCATTAAAAAAAATCGATTCAAAATATATGGGAAGAATTTGGTTGTTCCATGATAACTATCAAAGACCAATGCTCCTGCAATGTTACGGCCCCAATGCATATAGTCTTTGTTGCGTTGCTAAATTCAAAATGAACCAAACCAGTTCAAAAAGTTAATATGAACCTCCAGATGTAATTTCCGTTTATGTTCTTTCACATATAAAGCCTGAGAAATAAACGAGAGGTAAATATATTTATTACGACACAGGACACAGTATAAGAGAAAATTTTAGTTTCAAATTTTTAACAGTAATATTTCTTGATTCGTCAAAGAGAGTCAGTTTCTTTTTTCTCAACATAAATTTTCCAAATGGATTTGCGAGGAAACATAAGGAAGGTTAGCTGAAATTTCAAAATCCAATTTTACGACTTCTTTATAATGCATTATCCATTCGTATTCCGTATATATTGGGATAAGTACATATTTATATTATTTATTCTTTCACAAGAAATGCATTATTCATATAATAAGAGCTTATTGAATAAAAACATTCTCCGACCTTTCATTGAAGTGATCCCCGCAGTGCGTTCCACACAGCCTTGGAGAACTTTGAGATCTTTTCAAGGACTTTCTGTAGAGTGACTGTAATTGAATATTAGACAGTTTCGAAGTATTTTAAAGGAAAATGCTAGGGACATGACCTTTTTTTTCAGAATTAAATCCTTTCAGGGGTGATTTATCTCCTGTGTGTGAAGATTTGTTTCAACATGAAATTAAAATGTACTTTCCTATGGATTATCATTTTATTTTTTTCTTCTTTTTTTATGAGAACTTATTCCAAAGTTAGGATACAAAGAAAAGTATTGTTTCGATGCATTCTAGAAGGTTATTGGAAGAATTATTTCAATTATTTTATTTCATAACCGGGGGAAATTGTGTTTATTCCCCCTTCCCAGTACATTTTACAATGTTAGATAATTCAGCCCCTGGTTACAACACATGTAAAGGGTAACCTCTTGAGTTTACACTCATAAACAAGACCCCCTACACCTCTATTGCACTGTACAATTTCAACGGAAGTTTGTAGCATCTATCCCTCACCGAGAGTACCACAAAAATACAGAGCAACTAAATAAATATTTCCATGGCTTTTAACTTAAGGGGAGTGGTCAGTTTTACGCACCTTTAAAAGTATCATTTTTAGACCTATGTTCGATTGCATGTACTACTCATGATTTTTGCTTGATTTACATGAAATTTGAGTAACTGCCTATAATACTGTTTATTATATATGCAATATTTCAAGGTAATTAAAAAAAATAAAATTATTTTTTATGCATAAAAAGTTAATATTTTTTTTATTCGAGCATTTTGTAGTCAATTACTGTGCTTATTCTGTCAAAATAAATTATTAAGGTACAGTAATAATTGTTTATTATATGTAATTACAATACTTCAGGCAACAAAATACACCAACATTTTTAAATCTTAACATATTTCAATTTTTTTTTTTAATTTTACCCAGTCATTTTTGAAATTTCTAATTGAAAATAGCACGTACTAAATTGTTTTAATATATTTTATAATAATGTTGGTGGATTTGTTGCCTGAAGTATTGTAATCACATATAGTAAGCAATTATTACTGTACCTTAATAATTTATTTTGACAGAATGCGCATAGTAGTTAACTGCAAAATGCTCGATTTAAAAAAATTATTCCCTTTTTATGCATAAAAAATAATTTTATTTTTTTAAAAATTGCCTTGAAGGATTGCATATATAATAAACAGTATTATAGGCAGTTACTCAAAAAATTTCATGTAAATCAAGCAAAAATCATGAGTAGTACATACAATCGAACATAGGTCTAAAAATGATACTTTTAAAGATACGTAAAAGTGACCACTCCCCTCTGTTTCCAGACTGAGAATTAGAGCCACGTAGAATCCGCCAGCGTTAACGTTACTCGTATTGAAATATTTTAAACCAATCACAGACCTAAACAATTTTGTTGCTAATCGTTTGGAGGTTTGTAATTGGTTAAATATATTTCATTACGAGTAACGCTGACGCTGGGGAATTCTATGTGAATAGGCCCTTTCACCTTTAGAGTATCACTAAACGATGATCCTACTACAGGTGAGTTAGGATGAAATGAAACTTGACAAGGTTTCTATATTTTAGGTGCATACTTCAGGCTCGGTCCTTCTGAAACTTGCGTTTCCGCGGAGATCAACTTGAAGGGTAAATAAATAATTTTTACTACTTTTCTCTGAAATATGTTTCCGTTTATTGGAACAGAAATAATATAAGAGACTAATGACAATTATACGTTTGTTTTTTGGTGATTTAAGGAAATAACGAATAGAACAGATCATAAATTCAAAATATTGTCATAAAAGTAGCGCTTTTGCAAAAAAAAAGAGGAGGGGATTGAAATGTTTAAGAGTTTTACTGGCATGAACTTAAAAGCACACATTCGTATTTTAAATATGATATAAAAACTGAGAGAAACTCGACATCAGGACCGGCCGGTTGGTTAGTTGGTTGGGTTTAATGGCACAAGGTTCAAAATCGGACATAAAGCGCCAAACACAAGACAATAGCCGAAACAGAGTTTACGGTAAAGTTTAACTCAGCCTGCACAACTTGAAATCTGATGAGGGCCATGTTACTGTATGGAAAGTTGCTGAGAGCCGCAAGAATATACCAATAGTACGGTACTAATCGTACTAGTGTCGTACTATTATCGTACTATTAGTATTGTACTATACTAATAGTACGATAGATGGGAAAGTGAAAAATATTTTATTATAAGAAAATATAAATTGTTGATTGTTTTGAAAATTAGATAAATATTAATATTCATAGCTTATATATTCTTTTCGAACTATTATAAATATAAAAATAATCCGTAGTTTTTAGATTCATAATATTGTGCGTCTTCACAAATGGCTTCGTGGACCAAGAAGTGAGTGCTGGCGGGCCGCATGTGGCCCGCGGCCGCTTGCTGAGCAGGCATGATCTAAATCAACCGTGTGAAGGGCGGGCCCGGAGTTTGAAACCTTGTTACTCGTTTACACAAAGCGTAGTTTGATGCATAAGCTTCCAAGCATTCAAACACTGAGCGGTCAATCGAGGGTGACTTTATACCTCTCTATCATACACGTGAAATCACTTTATCATAACAGCTGAAACGGACAGACAGCACTGACGAAATTCCGTTTAAAAATGACCCGTTAAGTTCCAAAATTTAGATCCCTTAATTATGTCCAGGGCAAACATTTCTTTCAATGGTTATTATTATTATTATTTACCGAATCTATAATGAATGTAAACTAAATCTAATTACCATGTTTTTATTAACTCGCTTTCTTGTTTGTGTGTGTGTTTGTCCAGTACAAATCTTGCAATCGATTTTTAACTAACTTCCCGACTGGCTAGACATTTGAAAACTTTTAGAATAGCTCAGAACACGATGACAATGCATTCTTTTAATACTTTTAGCCATCTTTAAGCAGTTTGAATTCATTTTCAGTTAATTTTGTTTTGTAGACTGGTGCAGCCATCTATCGGCCGGGACGGGAATGAAAAGTTAAACGCAAGTTAACTTCCAATTAACTTCATTTTCTTTCAAGTTGATGGGATAATTCATCAAAAAAAATTTTTTTAAGTATTTATTAATACATAAAATTGTCAAGTTTGTATGATTCAACAGAAAATTTAAAAACATGGTCTATAAAAAGTTCTTTATATCTTGTAGTTTTTTTAAATATTTTTTTTAACAGATTTTCTTGTAACTGCTAAGTACACAACATCACTTTTCAGATATCGATCTCGGCACACACACAGAGCGGTAGCACATAATCTATGGTTAGGTCTGACTCAAGGGAAAGAAAAAATAAGTAACCTACTACTATAGTTCTGCCTCGCAAGTTTTGGTATGTCTCAGCTGTAAGGGGGCTATGGTGACTGTTAGTGGAAGATGTGCAGTTTTTTGACATTTTCTCGGCAAATTTTTACTGGAGCTCACGAAATGTGATTTTTGAGCTTCCCATGGATTTGTAAGACTGTCAGTTCGAAGTGGCATGGAAATAGGGTGTTAGGGGCACGAGAATCGAAAAACCGTTCGCAAAATACGCGTAACATTTGATTTAATATCCGAGACATTTTCAAATCTCTGTCCTTTCATGGATTTTGCATTTTTTGATTACAAAGGACTTATTGACCGCGAATTTGTTCTTGAAAATCAAACAATTAATCAGTATTTTTACAAGGAGGTGCTTTTTCGATTAAGAAACAGGATAGGCGAGTTAGGAAGGAACTGTTTGATCCTGGGCAATGGTTTCTTTAACACGATAATGCTAGGCCCCATACAGCAATTTCTGTACAACAATATCTTGCAAAGTATTCCATTACAGTGATAAATCACCCACCATATTCTCCCGACTTATCGCCAGATGATTTTTTCCTTTTTCCGAAGCTTAAGATGGTCATGAAAGGACAGAGATTTGAAAACGTCTCGGATATTAAATCAAATGTTACGCGTATTTTGCGAACGGTTAGTTTCAACGCCTATAAACAGTGTTTCTATGACTTAAAAATTGTATAGACTCCTTTAGCGATTATTTTGAAGGAGATACATTTATTTGAAGGTGAGTAATATTTTTCTTATTTATAAAAAAAATGTCCGGTTACTTTATGGGCGCACCTTGTATATATATATATATATATATATATATATATATATATATATATATATGTATATAAACAAACATTATAGAATGTATTATTATAGTTGAAGCTTTTATCAAAGGGCATATAAAATGCATAAAATAGTATATGCTTGGAATAAGAGTTGATATTATTACAATTTTCTCGCAAATTAGGTAGTTAACTAATTTGGCTAATACAAATGTAAAAATAAAAAGGAAATAATCAATGCCATCGAATTCAACCTTGAAAAAATATTCATCCTGCACTTATCTTATAGGAATGCTTAAAATATTTTTTGCTGAAAGGAGCATCATTTTGTCCGTTTTTCGAGTATAACATGTGAACGAATGTGACCTTGAAGTCTTACCGTTACCCTACGGACGGCGTCTTTTCATTTCCTTAATTTTAATACAAGCTTCTATAAAAATATTTTATTTAACTTATTTTCCAAATTATAAAATGCCATTATGGCTTCTCTTACATAAGAAGTAATTTTTTTCATTTTCATTTCTGATGACATCCACGTTTTATCTCTATAAAAAAAAATTGCTTAAATTTCCTCTCCCATTTCTATATATGATCTTTTTCATCTTTTACGCTTTTGAGTATTTCGGGCCCATTGGGTAGGATTACAGCTCCTTTTCCGTTCTGCCGCATTATTTGTTGTAATATTTTTACTCTTGCGATCGGATGACGAATCCAGAGAAACGTGAAAACAATTTCCTGATCCGGGCTATCTGACAATAAATAGAAATGAAGAACCATTCGATTCATCACTTTCCAGCTCCAAAAAATTACCATTATCAGCCATCGTGATGCAACGGTTTAATTTTTATTTATTTAGTTTTTTAATCCGTATTATCTTGCTTCTGCGGAACTCAGACTGCAATCAATTCATTGCACTTTTTTTTTTTCAAAACTTGCTTCAATTTTTTTTTAACATGTTGCCTAAAATACGAATATACCGTTGCATTAAAAAAAATTCATTGCTAAATTCGGGAAAAACGGCCTTCATTATTTTTAACTATTTACTTTAGACCGTGGAGTTAATCACACTGGCTCCTGAAATAAATTATTTAATATTCAACGGCCATATAATTTTTTTTAGAATTTAGTGGTAGTAAACCTAATCATCGAGGAAAACTTTTTTAAATATAAAAGGTTGAGCATCAATAATATACTTTGGAACTAAAATTTTTGTAAATTCTAAACCTGGAGTTGATCACTTTGGCATATGAAAAGTGATATATATATATATATATATATATATATATATATATATATATATATATATATATATATATATATATATATATATATATATATATATATATATATATATATATATTATAATATATATATATATATATATATATATATATATATATATATATATATAGTGAAACTTCTCTAGCTTGCCACCCCTCTAAATGGACATATTTCGTCCATAACCGATGAAAGACAGCATAGAGCCAATATTATGGTAGAAACCTCTTTTCAACGGCCACCCCTCAAAATGGCCACTTCTTTTTTTTTTTGGAACCATTGTTGGTCGTCATAGAGAAGTTTCACCATACATACATACATAAATACACACACACACACACACATATATATATATATATATATATACATATATATATATATATATATATATATATATATATCTGTGTGTGTGTGTGTAAGTAATCCTAAATTATAAACTAAGAATTACACGCAATCTCTATTCGTTTTTGCCAAGGATATTGTGAATGATGTTTAATTTCTCCTAACTATAACATAACGCACTATTAATATTTGTTACTGTGTTATTGGTACAAAAAGAGAATGTGCTCAAGAATTCAAGCAGAACTATATTATACGGAGTACACAAATGTAGAGACGCAGTTACGCAATTTAGGTTTGTTTAGGAAAAGAGATGAAAACTTTCTTTTCTACCTCTTTTGACGAACGTGCAAAAACGCCTCTGGTATAGTATCACTGCCGAGTCGAAAAATTTATTAAAAAAAACCATTGCGTCATGAGTCACGTTTTCAGACGCCCGCACCTGTTGACAGGTTAGTAAGAGGTCATATTTCTATTCTCTACATCACCTCTCTAATTAGGTACAAGGATTGTGAATGAGGTCACCATTGTATAAGTGAACAGAGTTATTACCAGCATTTTTGAAATCGCAATCCATTCTTCCATCTGAGAATGCTTACGTTCACGAATGTAATTAGTCTGGACAGACAGTTATGGGTTCAATGTTGTAAATTCATTGAATTCTCTACAGCGATAGTCGTGTTCTTTAAATTAACTAAAAAAGTACTTTTTTAATTAGGAAATGGCTTCGCATTCTGCGACCTCGTAGATGTTTATAGACTGAATTTTCGAGGCAGTCATGTTATAAAAGGATAATAATTATCCTGCAATTATTGCAGTGAGAAATTGCTGAAAATGCTTGAGGAATCACGATTGTAAAAAAAAAAAAAAAGTATTTTAAAAAATCACAATGATGCATGCATTTTTCAGGATTCAAATTGATTGTAACTTTCAATTTGTTTTAAAAATTAAAGATACAGAATTGTTTAAACCAGTGCTTCTCAACCTTTTTATGTCTACCCCCCTCCCTCTTGGGTGACCTTCAGGCCATGCACCCCCATGCCGTACAAAACGTGATTAACGCTAGTACACTATCTGGCCAAAAGTATCCAGACGCCCAGTGGTAAGGACTCTGAGAGTCCTGAGGCATATATTAATATGATGTTGGTCCTCCTTTCGCATCGATGACAGCTGCACACGTCTGGGGAGATTTTCCACTAGTTTTTGATAGGTGTCCATAGGAATTGACTGCCACGCGTCCATCACAGCTGAAGTGAGTGCTGGCAGTGAGGATGGTCGATTTGGCTGGCTACGTAATCTGCGTTCTAATTCGTTACAAAGGTGTTCGATGGGATTTAGATCCGGGCTCTGAGAAGGCCAGTCCAGTTTTTGAACACCCATTTCGTCAAACCATGCCTGAGCAAGTCTCGATGTGTGAATGGATCAGTTGTCCAGCTGGAAAGAGAAATGGGCCTTCCCCGAAATATTGCCGTAGAGTTGGGAGAGCAGCATTGTCCAGAATGTCCACATACATCTCAGAGTTCATGTTTCCAACCACAGGAACTAAGGAACCCTGGCCAAACCATGAAAAACAACCCCACACCTTGATGCTGCCACCACCAAACTTAACAGTCGGCACAATGCAGTCACGTAAGAAGTGCTCGCCGGGCATCCACCAAACCCAGACGCGTCCATCGGACTGCCGGATTGTAAAGCGAGATTCATCATTCTAAAGAACATTTTTCCACATGTCCACAGTCCAATGACGGTGAGCTTTGCACCATTTCAATCGACGCTTCGCATTCTGGGGAGTGATGTTCGGCTCGTGAGCGGCTGAACGACCATGGAATCCCAGGTTTTTTTAACTCTCGACGAACAGTCCTGCTGCTAGCACTAACGCCTGATGAACTTTGGAACTCCTGAGTGGTTTCAATCAACGAGGACTTGCGATTTTGTTTCACTACCCTTTTCAGAGTTCTACGGCTGCGTTCGCTCATTTTTTTCGGCCTGCCGCTTCGTTTTTCTGCAGTTTCACTGCCTCGACATTTCCACTTCACAATTACATCACTCACAGTGGATTTTGGCTTCTGTAGAATGTCCGAAGTTTCACGAACTGGTTTCCCACAAAGGTGGCATCCAACTATAATGCCACGATCAAAGTCACTAAGCTCCGTTGACTTACTCATTGTCTCACAAACGCATAAATATGACCTGACAAACCACCACCAACACTTTTATAGCTTTCGGTTACGCATCAAATTACGCCACCTGCCAGATCCCTTCTTTAGGGGGGTGTCCGGATACTTTTGGCCAGATAGTGTAAAATACATTAGACAAGGGGTGTCAAACTCAAAGGCTAACTTGGGCCAAACAAACAAGGTTTAACTATAGGTGGGTCGCAAAAAAAAAAAAAAATCAATATTAATAGAAACGTAGGTTTATTTACCTAATTACAGTATATTCAACATAAATATACGCATTTTGTTTAATAATAGCAAAAAAAAGAGTATAATTAAAAAAACATTTAGCGAATTCTTCCTATCTTATTATAATTCTGCGTCGATTATTTTATTATATATTATTGTGTACCAATATATTGGCCGGGCCGCAAAAATGTTCGTCGTGGGCCGCATGCGGCCCGCAGGCCTCGAGTTTGACATCCCTGTATTAAACACATTTTTTTTCTGCTAACCATCCGCGTCCCCAAAAGGTTGAGAACTATTGGTTTAAACAGACAATGAGTCTGAATAAATATTTCCCAACACTTCTCTATATTTTAACACTGAACACTTACTTCACCAATGATATTTTACCGTTCAGAACAGATAACTGTGCCTATCCCAATAGATGGAAATCTTTATAATAAATCTCGGGCAAAATGTAATAGCGACAACATACAAAGTTAGGAACTCAGCAACGTTTTAGGACATGCGTAACCATTACCCCATTTAGACGCTCCCTAGGAACAACGTTATTTCGGGGGGCCCCTATGCCGAAATCCTAGTTTTCCGGGAGAAGAATTAAAATACTGTACATTACTTGATATTGGGATATTCACATTTACACGGGTAAAAGATATAACTTTTTCAGCTGATATTTAATTTTTCATTATAACTATTAAATATACATTTTCGGCAATCATACGTGTATAAGTTTTAACCTAAAAAAAAGTGTTCAAAATTTCAAATACAGATAAACAGTGAAACTTCTCTAGTCGGTCCCCCCTCTAACCTGCCATATTTTGTCCAGAACCGACTCAAGACTCCATAGAGCCAATGTTATGGATGAAACCTCTTTTCTACGACCTCCCCTCTAAACGGCCACTTTTTTTCGGAACCATTACAGTATTTTAACCAGTATTTTATGTACAGTATTTACCCACTAACCCAGCGTTTCTCGACTTGGGGCCGCAAAGGGGGAGGGGGGAGGTCGCGAAAGGTCGATATCATGGTAGTTTGAACTAGTCACTTGTACAATTATTTATCATTACTGTTATAAAGTTTTGGTCTAGGGCAGCCGTACTCAACTTTTTTTCTCTCTCTCTCTCCGGCTACATGCATATGTTTGCAACGTTACGCGGGCCGCAACATACACTGCTGGCCACTGTAAATGCAACATCCTGAAGGAAACATGCAAATAACATGAAATTTACAACATGCATTAGCGGAGGTGAGATATGCAAATGATTAGAATTTCAGACGCACATCACGCGCGCCTATGGCGCCACTTCAAAGCGCTATTTAAGGCTTGGAGATTTCGACGATTTCAAGTTCGGCAATTGTGTTTTTCTTGTGGTTTTTTCAAAAGAACGATCAATTATGCCTCGTCGAAAACAGCGATCATCTTTTGATCAAGTATCCGAGTTCGACAGAGAAAGGATAGTGTCCTACCGAGATTGTGGATTATCTTTCAGGGAAATCGGTAGTCGTGTTGGACGAAACCAAACAACTGTAATGCGGATATGTGATCGTTGGATGCAGGAGGGTACGACGGACCGGCGTGTTCGATCGCATCCACCTCAGCGCACCACTTCACGCGATGACAGGCAAATTGTGCGCATGGCAGTAACAGATCGCTCAGTCACATCACGAACCATAGCACAGCACATGCAGTCTGTAACGCATCATCCAGTGTCTGCGCGTACCATTCGACGTCGTTTACAGCAGAGTGGTCTGTCCGCAAGACGTCCATTACTTTGTCTACCCTTGACGCAGAACCACAGACGTCTCCGCCGCCAATTCTGCGATGACAGAAGGATGTGGACGGCAGAATGGAATGAAATTGTCTTTACTGACGAGTCACGTTTCTGTCTGCAATACCACGATGGCCGCATTCGAGTCTGGAGACACCGTGAAGAGAGGATGCTGAACAGCTGCGTTATGCACCGCCACACTGGTCCTGCACCGGGTATTATGGTATGGGGCGGTATTGGATATCCCTCTCGCACACCTCTAGTACGCATTGCCGGTACTTTAAACAGCCAGCGCTACATCTCCGAGGTGTTGGAGCCAGTTGTCCTTCCTTACCTTCAGGGCTTGTCCACAGCCATATTTCAACAGGATAATGCGCGACCACACGTGGCACGCATTGTCCAACGGTTCTTCGTCAATCGCCAGATTGAATTGCTTCCCTGGCCGCCTCGCTCTCCGGATCTTTCGCCGATAGAAAACATGTGGTCCATGGTTGCTCTACGATTGACCCAGATTCCATCCCCAGCTGCCACAGCAGATCAACTTTGGCAACGTGAGGAAGCTGCTTGGTCTTCTGTACCCCAAGAACTCATCCAAAGTCTCTTTGAATCAATGCCGAGGTGTGTGGCAGCGGTGATCTCCAACAATGGCGGCTACTCTGGATACTGATTTTGGCAGGAACCACACTTCACAGAAGTCTATAAATTTAATCATTTGATACTTGGTCAACATGTTATCTACAAAATAAATTTTGTTGTGATATCTCTTGTCTTTCTTGGTGTTGCAATTTGGGTGGCCAGCAGTGTAGTACAGTAAACCTCATAATATGATAATGTAAAAATTAAAATTCCAAACCTAAAATGTATCCAAGCGCTTATTTAAAAATGAGTGTGATTTTTAATACGGAGACAATTTTTTGTCGATTTTAAACAGCTCGTCTTCATACTACAGGTATTCCTCGATTTACGACCACTCGACTTACGACCAAAAGTTTTATTTTTAATTTTTTACTTATTTTTTATCTTCTTCTCAACAATATTGTTCCTTGACTGTACAGTACATACCTATATGTATTATATGACTTTATGAAAGCTACCTTGGATAGCTTTGTTAAAAAAATTTGCAACGGATCTTCTGTCGCAAATTCTGAACCAATGGATTGTACTAACATAATAAGTAGTGATGGTGAAGCATAATTTATGCCTTCTAAATAAAGTACAATGTATTTTAAATTACGTATGTACCGGGTGTCCCAAAAATGACCGACGATTTGAAAAATCAATTTTAAAAAAACGGAAGGCGATAGAAATGTACGGTTTGCTGCATTCTGCTTAGGTAACCAGGGAATTTATTCTCACCAATTTTCGAAATTAGTTGCAAAGTTCGTCAACAGATGGCGCTGCTGACTTGGAAAAATCTATAAAACAATATTTTCTAAATAACCATCGTTTACAGCAACAACGTGGCGCAGTCTGAGGTCAAAATTCGCAGACGTCCGTGCAATCATTTCAGTTTGAATGTTCTGACAAACAGCAGAGATGCATTGTTCCAATTCATCTACAGTTTGTGGATTGTGACGATACACCTGGTCTTTGAAGTACCCCCCCCCCCCAAAAAAAAAAAAATCGAATGGCGTCAAATCTGGAGAATAGGGAGGCCAATCCATGCCACTTTGCGTATGCTTCTTGCTTTGAAAACATTGTTTTATTGTTTTCCCCAGTCGGCAGCGCCATCTGTTGACGAACTTTGTAACTAATTTTGAAAATTGGTGAGAATAAATTCCCTGGTTCCCTAAGCAGAATGCAGCAAACCGCACATTTTTATCACCATCCGTTTATCTTTAACTGATTTTTCAAATCGTCAGTCATTTTTGGGACACCCGGTATGAAAGTAAAAAATATATGTATGTACTTATAATAAAAAAAAAGAAAGTTTGAAACTCGACTTACGACCCAATCAACTTACGACCAATGTCTCGGTCGTAAGTCGAGGAATATCTGTACATGCTTCTTTCAACACGTCACCAAGATAAGAATCATTAAGCCGATTTCTATAGACGTCCTTTGGATATTTCATTTTGGAATAGGATGATTCACAAAGATACATTGATACGAAAAACGTGGGCAGCGGGTGGCCCATTTTTGTATATTGTAGTTTTGTATTTTTCAGGCCCAAATTTCCAAAATTATGTTTATATATTCACCTGCCTGATAATGAGTGTGTTTCGGGCCGCACACAAAAGCTTGGTGGACCGCAAGCGGCCCTCGGGCCACAGTTTGAGTACCCCTGGTCTAGGGGGTTGCGAAGTGTTCATTTTACTTTTCTTGCGTTCGAGGAGGAGGGGAGAGGGAGAGGGAGAGGGTTTTGTGGCTGGAAAGGCTGAGAACCGCCTGACTAGTCAAATAATAGGAAAGTACAGTAAAATATCGCAATGAATTTCGTATGTCAAACAAGTATGTTTACAGTATTGTATCGAAATTTCAAACAGTGAGATTTTGAAAATGTAAATGTGGTTTAGGAGGGTGGATTATCAAATTCTTAATTCAAGGGGTATTTTACTGTATCAAAAAAAAAAAAAAGGCTGCCATAGTTGAAAAATAAATTTTGAATTTTTTTTTTTCTACAAAGACCTGCTGAGGATCGAATTTGTAAAATGCAGTTTCTAAAGGATCAGTGGCGTAGCGAGCATAACTGGCGCCCCCCCCCCCCTGAAAAACATATAGTAATATAATATATAGACCCTATATTGGCGCCCTCGATAAACATATAACATAATATATAGACCTTATATTGGCACTCCCCCCGAAAAGCATATAGTAACATAATATATAGACCTTATGTTGGTGCCCTCCCCTAAAAACATATAGTAATATAATATATAGACCTTATATTGGCACCCCCCACAAAATAATATAGTAATATAATATATATATATACTTATATTGGCGCCCTCCCCGAAAAACATATAGTAATATAATATATAGACCTTATATTATATTACTATATGATTGCCCTCCCCTGAAAAACATATAGTAATATAATATATAGACCTTATATTGGCATCCATCTCGAAAACATATAGTAATGTAATATATGGATCTTACATTGGCGCCCCTCTGCGAGTGGCGCCCGGGGCATGATAGACCCTCTTGCCCCCCCCCCCCCCCCTTTGCCACGCCACTGTAAAGGATAGTTGGAATAGTTTGATTCGTAGAATACCAACCTCTATAGGATAGATGACCCAGGTTGGAATTCCGCTTCTGCAGAAAATTGTAAGAATGGCACCCGAGTCCTGTAAAGAACGATAATGACCTCTAGGAAGCAGATGTCAAATGTTCCAGAAGGAAAAAAATTCTCTACCGTTAAAAATATAAAGAAACAGTACGTGACCTGAAGATGAGTACAGACCAACAAACATATTATGTCAGGGATAGAATTCGAAAAATAAGTTTTTCTCATCTTCGGGATAACTTAGCAGGTAGAATTCAAGCTACAAGGGTATAAGATCCGGATTAAGATTGCAGGTACAAGCAGAGATCCAGATGGTTTTTTTTTTTTTTTTTTTTTTTTTTTTTGGGGGGGGGGGGGCTTGCTTTAAGCCCAAGTCGGTAATCAAGGCTGAATAACATCCGTTCTAAATTACGCAACACACTGTCGAATCTTAACCCCGGATATTTACTTTTATCAATCTTGTTAGACAGCCATGGGACCGGAAAGCTTCATCTCAAAGCTAGTCTCGCTTCTTTTATAGCCGCGAATTTTCAAACCTGTTACATGCATTCCTTTCAATATATTAATATTTAAGAACATTTTTTTTCGTAAACATATTGTATACTTTCTAAATACATGACATTTATGAGGTTAATTTAATCTAAGAGTCTGTCTGTACACTCTAACTCACAGCAAAAATAAATTATTTTCATTTAAATCAACAGAGCGTGTTCTTAGATTTTGTCCCGTTTTATTTATTTTTTTTTTTCCTCAAGTGAAACTGACCATTTCAACAGCACAGATAGTAATCGAAAATAACTGGAGTGTACAATGACATCAAATAGGAAACTCTTGATCTGTGATTAATTGTCTTCTCTCACACATTTGACCGATACCTACGGGTTTGTCAATCGCAGATTTTGCTCATACTGATTCGGCGACTAGCAGTTTTAAGTGAGATACCAAGAGTACAGATTGATTAAAATTATATATTAATACTATCTGAAAACCCGTACTTCGCTACGGAGTACATTCAAATTAAATACAACTGTCAATGTATGCAATTAATGCCAAAAATATGTTTAAATATATTTATAATAAATACAACGATCAATGTATGCAATTGATGTAAAAAAAACGATAAAATATATCTAGAAAAAAATCGTAACGGATATTTTTGTAGATAAAATAATGTAGAAGAAAATATTCAAATTAAATTAATAGAACATGCTAAACCATATATTACAGTTTAAGGAACATATCTTTTACTGTATTTTAATATTTTTTGGATAATATCCAATCGTCTGCTGCATTAGAAAGAGAAAAAAATATTTTTTTTGTCTATTTAGTTGTTACGCACGTGACGATAAATTTATTGAAAGTACCAGAAAAAGAAATCACGTGATCAGCATTTAATATATTAAATTCTAAAAATTAATCTTTAAAAATTCACCAAAAATCAGGAAATGGAGATAAAAATTCGAAAAAAATTTCATTTTGAAGAAATTTTTATGATCTTTCTCGTGATATACATTTTATAACCCTCAATGTATTATTTTAAATGCAAACGTAAAAAAAGTTTAAAAAACAGCTTAAAAATTGAATTTTAAAAAATCTAAGAAGAATTTTTGAAAAATCTTTCTTAGTGCACCCCTACACTATTAGAAGAATCGCCATGCAAAATTTCAGCCCTTTAGGTCCAGCGGTTTGGTCTGTGCGTTGTATGTTAGTCAGTGAATGAATGAGTCAGTTACGGAACTGTTTTATATACTATATAGATTATGTTAACCGCGATGTCTCCGTAAAAATATGAATTATTTATGTCTAACGGCATGAGGCCGATATTACTGCCCCGAATTCGGACTTTACACCAGAATATTCTCTCCGAGTTCCGCATTCTCCTTACCTTCATTACCATAACAAGTAAACAAAAACCTAGTATTATTCCAAAGTGAATTAGTTAGATTAACATAGGAAATAATGAAGATGGCAACATACATACACATAAAAAAGCTAAACAAACAGGCGAAAATTCTCAACCTGTTTATATCTAAGCCCCCCCCCCCCTCCCGCTTTGGATAACCTTCAGACCCTACTCCCCCTGGGCCTATAAACATAAGTAACACTAGCAAAGTACATACTACATATATTGTTTGCTAATCATCTGTGCCCCCCTGAATATCAGTCACGCCTCTTCAGGGAGGGAGATTCCCAGGTCCATGTCGCTGGCCCGGCACTTTTGGAATTTCGAGTTGAAACTTTCACAAAAATTAGTACCTAATTAGTACCAATTAGTACCAAAATATCAGAATTAGTACCCATCAGGATCGCGAGTTATAGCGTATCCGATTCTGCCGGGCCAGCGACATGGTAACCCGGCAGAATCGGATACGCTATAACTCGCGATCCTGATGGGTACTAATTCTAATATTTTGGTACTAATTAGTACTAATTAGGTACTAATTTTTGTGAAAGTTTCAACTCGAAATTCCAAAGCGTCTGGCGTGGAAGCGACATGATTGTCGCTGGCCCGGAAGAATCGAATACGCTATAACTCGTGATCCTGATGGGTACTAATTTTAATATTTTAGTACTAATTGGTACTAATTAGGTACTAATTTTTGTGAAAGTTTCAACTCGAAATTCCAAAAGTGCCGGGCTACCATGTCGCTGGCCCGGCAGAATCGGACACGCTATAACTCGCGATCCTGATGGGTACTAATTCTGTTATTTTGGTACTAATTTTTGTGAAAGTTTCAACCCGAAATTCCAAAAGTGCCGGGCCAGCGACATGGACCTGAGATCCCCCCCCCCCCCTCCTTCATGTTGAGAACTGCTGTCTTCCGACTTTTATAATAGTGACAATATTTTTTTTTTCCCCATACGTATGCATACGTACGGGAAACTTCAAAAGCGATTTCATATTTTTAAACAAATCCTTAGCGTGTGATAGTTCCGAAAACGGTTACCTTGAGCGCAACCAGAACTGAACGAATTTATTCATAACACACAGTTATTACTCAGAGACATCGCGTCTCGCATTTAAAGTCTAATCGATATCTGTAGCAGAAAATAAGTTTCGTGTAAAAGGTTCGTTTTCGTGTGGAGCCTTATCTTATTCCTTTGTTTCTTTCATGCAGATAAGCTATTTCATTTTAAATTTACTTTTCATTTCGTTTTGTCTCTATACAATATTGTTATAGGTTGATGGATGATTCTGCAATGCAGTTGCAACGCAACATAACTGCATTGAAACGGTAAACATTTTTCATTTTTTAATTCTTAATCTGGACTAAAGAGTCTTTGATTTCAAACCACTCTTGCTTTTAAAAATTGGTATATTTATGCAAGTTAAAACAAAACGGGAGAAAAAGACATTTTTCATTATTGCGGGTTTTTCTTTAAACTAAATTTTTTACAGAATGACAATCTAGACCGCAATTTTAAAAATTACATTAGAAAATACACATAAAAAATCTACTATCATACATAAATTAGATAAATAAAAGCGCTACAAAGGTTAGAACTTTAATATCTATTCCTGTGAATTATATAGATACATCTTTATATATTCCAAAAAGAGAGTTTTAGGCTGATCTCGCGAATTCGTTTTCTAACAAATCTAGGCTATTTAAAATAATCAGGGGCATCCTAACAATTTTTCCAAGAGGAAACTCATTAAATTTCTCTATTTATTCTAACACTTGCACAAATATATTTACATGACTTTTTTTTTTTTTTTTAAATTAACTAGGGGCTTCGCCCCTAGGCTCGCTACGCTCGCTTTTCGTACGGGGCCTTCGGCCCCTAATGAGGATTACTCGTAAAAAGGCTTAATAAGGCTTAAAAGGGAATATTTTACTCGTAAAAGGCCCCTAATATGGCTTACTCTTAAAAAAATACTTGTTATTGCAATATGATATTAACGTGACTGACTACGTTGAAAACATCGATTTTCGACAATTGGTCGAATTTTTTTTATTTGTGTTTCTTATACTTTGGATCTTCCTCTTTCTTCGTCTTCTTTCTTTATCACCAGTTATACCGCGCTTTCTTTTAGGCATTTTTTTCAATACAAGTCTTATAGTAACAAAATTAAAAAATCAATGCTGTAGTAAAAACGGATAAAAGAATATAATATAAACTGAAAGCAAGACATACTGAATATAATATAAACTGAATATAGTGTATTATAAAAGGAATATAATATAAACTGAATTTGATTTTAGTTTATTTTAAATTACTCTGGTCGGCATGAAAATCGGCCCTGACACCATTCCTGCTAATTATTATGTAAAATGACCTCCTGAATCCGAATATGACCCCCGTTTTCCCCCATTACCCACCGTTTTCGGGGGAACCCCCCCCCACCTATTTTTTTCACTTTTCGATAATTTTGGAGGGATGAAAAGGATTATTCTAGCCTTTGCATTTCTTCTGAGGGGCTAGAGAGGTGAAAAGTTCTCAAACATGAACATTTGTAGCAAGGAGATAGATTTGGGGGGGGGGGGGGGAATTTGCCCCTTTAAATTGTAAAAAAATCGTTAAAAATGATCGATTTTTTCCGTTTTTTTTCCACTTATTTTCTTCATATTCCGGCTTCCAGCCCCCCCCCCCCCCCCTCATCCTCCCTCAAACACCCCCAAATAATAAAAATATATATAGCAACAATAATAAAAATATATAGCACCAGTTCGGAAGATTCTCTGTACCACGCTGGCGCTTTCAATACCTCGCGAGCACAGGTTTGCACAGGAATTTTCATGTGTTAAAAAGGTTAAACTTGCATTGCGCTTGTCACTATAGTCCTGCACTTGTCTGGGTCACATGGCATCTTCAGTTCTATCATCAATGCATTTGAATTAGGGCAGAACACTAAGCTTTCATCTTCCGAAAAAAATAATTTCAGGGTTGACTGCCTGGTACTGTAAGAAGAAATTTTTACGCTCTTTTCTAAGAGATTCCACTGCTGAAGTCAAGATCCAGGAAATTCAGATTTACTCTTAGGTAGCTCCAAACGAGATAACTCCCCAACGAGATCATTCAATTCCGACTGAGTAACGAGGTGAAGTTGTCGATGAGCTGAATCAGCTGAACACTGTTCATCGTCGGTAAACGTATCATTTGATACTCTAGGCTGTGGCTCAAAGTCTTCCAAACCCGTTTCTGGCACTAGAGTATAGGTTTTTTTGGGGCACTGGGATTGGCAAATATTCGTTGTGACGAACTGGTCGTAAAGCTGAAGGGATATTAGGATACTGAATTGTATGCTTACTTTTGCTAGAGAACCCGGCGGGGGAAGTCATACAAAAATAACAATTTGTGAGATGACAGCGAGGTTCGCGCCAAACCATGGCCACAGCAAATGGCATTGATTTACGGGTCCCTTTGAGCAATTTGGTCAAGCTACTGTAACAAGTAGTGCAGCAAACTGTTGGAGCCCAATCCTTGTCCTGATCGCCAACTTGGCAATCAAAGTAAAATTTATAAGCAGTTTTAAGAAGCGGAGAAAGGGGTTTTCGTTGCGCTTTTAAAGTTAGTTCCCCGCAAACATAGCAGAAGCTATCCGTATGATTTTTACACTTGCGTAGCATAATTAAACAGTAAATCAATGTTCGATATTAATCACAACTCACACTCACGTATTGTAGTTCTCTTGGAAAAAGCCGGGAAAAAAATTCTACCGTTTAATTTAAACAACTTGGAAACACAGAATCCCCGCCTAGAACACCGACAAGTTGACTCTACGATCGCTAGAGATGTACCGAGGAAAGATAAGGATTACAGTACAGGAATATAGTTACAAGAGCAATGCAAGTTTCAATTTGTCAAAGCATGAAAATTCCTGTGCAAACATGTGCGCGCAAGGTATTCAGAGCGCCAACGTGGTACAGGGAATCTTCCGAACTGTTGCTATATATTCTATTATTGCTGCTATACATTTTTATTATTGTTGCTATATATTTTCATTATTTTGGGGTGTTTGGAGGAGGGTGAGGGAAGCTGGAAGCTGGAATATGTAGAAAATAAGGGGAAAAATTGCGAAAAAACCGGAAAAATCGATCATTTTTAATGTTTTTTTTTTTTACAATTTAAGGGGCAAATCCCCCCTCCCCAAATATAACTCCTTGCTACAAATGTTCATATTTTAGAACTTTTCACCTCTCTAGCCCCTCAGAAGAAATGAGAAGGCTAAAATAATCCTTTTTATCCCTCAAAATTATTGAAAAGTGGTAAAAATAGGTTGGGCGGTGGGTGATGGGGGAAAACTGGGATCATATTCGGATTCAGGAGGTTATTTTACATAAGAATCAGCAAGAATGGTGTCAGGGCTCGGAATTTTTTTTTGCTGACCAGTGTTATTTTTACATCTTTCCTCTGTTAGGGCTAATAGCGAGATACATAGGGATGATTCTCGGGCAATGTAACAGCTTCCATCCATTTATTGTTGTCACCCTTATGCGAAGGGCTTTTCATCACTGTTGAATTATCAGCTTTAAAATTCAATTAAAAATCGAAATTTTAAGATACAGACTTGAAACGAGGTTTATATGAATAAGGAAGCTTTGAGCTTCCAGGTGATGTAAATATTTTCTTTGTAAGATAAAAACTCGAGGAGCATCGATATTACATCCACATAGGGGACGATATTTCTTGAAAAACTGTGTTTCATTTTTTTGATGGAAATATTAGTCTGTTTTAAAATATTTTTAAACAAATGAGGTCTAGTTTGAAAGAGAAATGTCTGTAGTCTTAGATTGTAAAAAGATCAAAATTCTACAATCATTTTTTGGCGAGTTATCGTAATCTGAAGATGAAAAAGTCAATATTTAAAAAAAAAACATAAAATTAAAAAAAATTTAAAGTCCAACGAAGATGAGACATGTCTTACTTTGGTTTCCCCCCCCCCCCATTTTTCTGCATCCATTCGTTCTCGACCCCATACCCCCAGCGGTTTCGGAGGAGATAACGTAACAAGCTTTTGACAGCGGCAGCGGGAGTTACTTTTTTTTAGAATAGAGAGACATCTCAACACGTTATAAGATAGATTTCATAATCAGATTAACTTTACTGGGAATATAGTGAAGAAAAATCTTTATAGACTTATTCTCATCCATTCTTACAGCAACACTACAGTACAAGTTTTCTATAGACGATATATGGAATTGAAATTAAGATTTTGAACTTGCGATGTCATGTTCCCTTAAAACAATGCTTCAGACTTACAGCAGTGTGTCACGGGCACTGGCTTCAAGAAATAGAATTTCAAGCGAAATATTAAAACAAAATTTCCATTCAGAGATATTTTGAAATATAATAATTTTGAAAACAGGTAATTGGTAAATGCAAGAACATTTCAAGTTTTGGGAATTTCACTTACCACTTTAATTGCATTTATGGACTAACTGAATACCCGTGCTTTGCTACGGAGTACATTCAAACTAAATACAACGGTCAATGTATGCAATTAATGACAAAAAACAAAAAAAAAATTGTAACGGATATTTTTATAGACAAAATAATGTAGAAGAAAAATTCAAATTAAATCTAATAGGACATACTAAAGAATATAGTACAGTTAATATAGTACAGTTTGAGGAACATTTCTTTTACTGTATTTTCATATTTTTTGGACAATGTCCAATCGTCTGCCGTATTAGCGAGAAAAAAATTTTTTTTTTGTCTATTTCGTTGTTATGCACATGTGATGCAAAATCAGTTTAAAGTATCACAAAAAGAAACCACATGATCAGCATTTAATAAATTAAATTCTAAAAATAAATCTTTAAAAATTCACCAAAAAATCAGAAAATGGAGGTAAAGATTCAAAAAAGATTCCATTTTAAAGGAATTTTATCATCTTTGTCGTGATATAAATTTTATAACCCTGAGATTATTATTTTAAATTCAAACTTAAAAAAAGTTACAAAAACAGCTTAAAATTTAATTTAAAAAAATCTAATGAGGATTTTTCAAAAATCTTTCTTAGTGCATTCCTACACTATAAGAAGAATCGGCATGCAAAATTTCAGCCCTTGGTCCAGCAGTTTGGTCTGTGTGTTATCTGTCAGTCAGTCAGTTATGGAACTGTTTTATATATATATATATATATATATATATATATATATATATAGATTAGCTAACAGAACTTCCAAGTTGCACCACTTACAAAAATGCTCATGATGCTCAGTAATATATACCAAATGACAGTAACTATACATATACTACTTGTATATTTTTAGTATGAAATCATCTTATTTGTTTGTTATATTGTGCATTTTATAGTTTACCATACAGATAAATACCATTTCTAGCTCATAAAAGTGGAAAAATATTTTTCAGTTATTTATCAGAGTTTATGATCAACACAGAATTTTTTTTTAAATTATATGTATACTAGGGCTGCAGGAAAACTTACCATGTTAAAAATAAAATTATAATAACCATCTTCATTTAACTTATAGGCCAATATGAGCATCTCAGTTGTTATGTCGGATCTGGTGCAAAGAAGTATGTTTTAAATGTATATTTGATTGTGATACTCATCTTCAGTTTTTACTAATGTATCGTGAGAAAGAGAGAAAAACTATTTGAGATAAAATAAGGCTATCATATCGTAAATTATTTTAGATCAGTTTCTGGCCAAAACTAACTCAAAATGAATGCACATAACAGACACATCTAGGAGAACATAAATATTTTAAAGAAAATTAATGATTCTATTTAATTACTCCATTATAAATCAAATAGAAAGACATAAATTGAAAATTTTTTATTCTTCATTAACAATCTTCAAAATTATTATACAAAGACTACAAACAATAAAACTTTTAAAAACCACAAAAAAATTATTTGAGAATATCTGAAAATACAACAAATAATGAAAAAATTAAATTAGTGTATGATATAAGTCTACATTTTTTGTGGTTTGTTTGTTTACATTTTAAAACAAAATATACTAAATTAAAGGGTGGAAGTTCCCAGAATTTTTCTGATCTTCCATATTTCTTTCACATTAAAAGAAAAAAATTCTAAAATATATAGAATGTCTTTGAAATATCCATCATGTTTTTTAATTTTATTTTGGTAATTTTTAAAACAGTGCCTTTCGAACATAAAATATTAAATTTCGAATGTAAGAAACAGTTCATACATTTGTTACTTGCAATTTATAAGCATTCTTCATAAGTCAGAATGCAATTTTCCAATAGACTTGGAAAAAAAAAATTCTGAGATGTCAGGTACAACATTTAAATTATCTATAAGGTACAAATAAAGCCAATTCTAATTATAGCACAAGAACGAGAGGCATAAATGTAAATCACATTTGTCAATTAATACAATGAACAACTTCATATACACTTCAAACCACAAAGAACCTTAATATAAAGAATCAGAATAAAATAAACAAAAGCCTTCTGAAAGCAGTTTTACTTAGCTTTGTTTAGGTATTTTAAATGGTAATGTTATGTAGCTCTATGTGTAAATATTAAGCTCAAAGAGCACAAAAACAGTCATAAATAACTGTAATCTTTAAAAATATGACAGAAATTATTTTTGTAATTTGTAGTGCTACAAATAATATCAGTTAAGTAATTAACTCTAATTTTAAATTCAAACACTGTTAAAAACAAAATAACAGACAATTATTTTATGTATCATTAAAACTTAACAAATAACATAATTCAAGAACACAGCAAATATTCAATGAGAATACCAGTTTCATGAGCCATACGACTGACTAAGCTCTTTCTAAGGAAAGCAGCAAACATATATTCATAGAGAAATCAAAATATAAATGTCTTAAATACGAGCCAAGTATGTGGCTTATATCAAGACAGTTAACTTCTAATGAACACATACCATTAGCACCTAAGTATTAATTAGATCTGCAGTCCCGAACACTTTAAAATACAGAATAGGAAATTTAAAAATGTTAGTTAATTCTAACTACAGATTGAAGTCATTCAACAAACACTTAAAAGAAAATAAACACAAA
Source organism: Dolomedes plantarius (assembly GCA_907164885.2). Classification (NCBI taxonomy): domain Eukaryota; kingdom Metazoa; phylum Arthropoda; class Arachnida; order Araneae; family Dolomedidae; genus Dolomedes; species Dolomedes plantarius. The sequence goes on from OU015497.1 coordinate 26,931,489, forward strand.
GGATAAATTAAATTACAAAAATAATAACATCTAAGTGGAATGATAATGTAAAATGTACAAAGAAGGTAATGTTTTATACTATCACAGCAAAATTTTATAAATAAAAGTAAAATCTGGAATTGTTATTCAGATGGTACTGATTCTGATACTAGCGATGCAAAGCCTTTTCTTTTAGCTGGAAAAAAAAATTATATACATATAAGCACTTACATCAACACAACATTTATAATAAAGGAATATTTTAGCATTACTTTAATCAAAACCAGTTTTAACATTCAAAGTATTTCTGCATAAAAACCTTTTTTGGGGGCCCAAAAGAAAATTATTATTTACCTTCAAGTTCTGCCTTTTTCCTTTGATAGCAAAAACATGCATACTGAAAATCAAATACTTTTCAAAAACTTACAAATCGAGTAAATTCAGAATTCAGTTGAAATTTATATCATGTGTTGAATACTATAAACAAATATCAAATTTGTTATCAGTATAAATAGCAAAGAAAAATAGTGAGTATCTGGTAAAGGGAAATAGTACAACACAGTAGGTAAAGAAGTTTGTACATTACAAACCATTTTTCAAAGATTCCTGGAAAAAGTAAAGACTGGGAATTTTTATGAAAAAATGGGAAAGGTAAAAAAAAAAAAAATAATATTCTAAAAATTGGGAAAATGTGTTAATTAGAAATTTCTTCTAACAATGGTAAATAAAAATGCTTTTGCTATTTTTCTGTTCAGGATTTAGAAGTAAAATCAAAATAGGCACATTTAGCATCCATGCAGGTAAAGAAACAGTAGCACTCCAAAAACTAACCACATAAACAAACACTTTCATTATTCATATTTCAAAATTTGTAAAAATCCAAAAACTGAATATTCAAGGTCAAAGACACTTCAAATTTAGGACATTTTTCAAGGAATTTTAATGAATTTTTTAAAGACATTTTTACCCGTTTTCAAAAGAAAGTATAAATTTTGTAAATAAAGTAAATCCTTAAAACATACACAGGACAAAATTCTCCTGATTTTTGTATACTTTTGTACATAAAATCTATTTTTATAGCTAACATTGATGAAAACTATCAGCAGACATAACAACTGCTATTTTTTCATCTCATACCAGAAAAAAAAGAGAAGAGACAGAGAGAGATATATATCTGCAACATCTAGCATCTACATTACCTCCAGGAATTAAATCTTTAAGCATAATAAAGAATATTTTACATGATTTCTTCTGTACTACTCTCTCCCAAATCCTATGTACAAGAAATAACCCACCCCACCCACTCTTTGAGTATCTGAAGTAAAATACTATATTTGCAATCAAATTTGTTATAAAAATAATTTGTTTTCCCTAAATTTTTAACAAAATATAAGAAAAAAAATCTTCAAAGCCTGCAAAGAGATACTATTAGTTACAAACAGTACCTCATACAGGAGCTATGATATTATTCAAACATTCTTATCCATGGGAAAATTAGTTACCTAAATAACTTAATTTTAAAAAAGTCATTAAGTAAATATTTGTTACTTTCCAGTGTAAATCAATATATTTTTGTAAGCCTTTACTTGAGCATAAATTTGGACTAAAATTATTATCATGACTCATCAAATCCCATTATTAAACACATATTAATCTCTATATAGCACAAATATTTAATGGTAGCTGAATCAACAAACTACAGGCCCTGATTTTCCATTAGGCCCAGTAGGCCCAGGCCTAGGGGCCCCCTAAAATTTTTATTTTAAAAGAAAAAATTCCCAATTCAATTTTTTTTTATTTTACCTTTTTTTAAAACGATTTTTTTAAAATTTCCTTTCAAATTTGATTGATTGGTTCATCATATGTACAGTTATATGTATAGTTCATCATATACATGTTATAGTGTATATAAGGGATTAATAAGTTTTTCTGGTTGCATTGTATTGGTGTTATAATGGTGAAGTTAATATGTTCTATTGCTTTTTGTTATATGATAATGTTCTAGGCTTCTACACTTCAAATAGCCAATTCTTGGTAAAATGGTACTTTCACATTATTCTTTTTGGTGTGTCAATTTTGGAAATTTTAAGCTCACATCAGTGTTAGGGGGCCCCCTTCTCAAGTTGTGCCTATAGTCCAGAATTTTCTAAATCGGGCCCTGACAAACTATACTAACAGTTTATACATCATAATAAAATAATATTTAAAATTCAAAAATCCAACAAGCAAAAAAAAACTATTGAAAATAATAAAGCTCATATCAAAGAGGTCCATTGTACATCACAAAACCTATCTTTCTCAATTTCTTAAAAAGGAATCATTTGAATTCAAACTTTACATTCACTGCAAATATTAGTTAACTAAATATGCATGTAAAAAATTACTAAGCTCATAAAATTCTAACAACATGCAACATAATAAAAAAGAATAAATCAAACTTACGACGAACAAGTTTCACATCTTCAATTATGGAAATATTTTTAGAAAGCATGTAAAAGAAAACAGGCATAGCCCCAACAAGAACAGCTGTTATGATGTTTGGATAGCCCACATAAGAATCAAATCTGAGACAATTCTGACTGCTCCAAATGTGACGTGTAATGTTCATCTATAAAGGAAAGACAAAAATTTTACAGAAGTAATTACAAAATATAACTGCCATGTAAATGCAGAGTTTATACTTAACAGTTTTTAAATATATGTAGTCATACTTTCAATATAAGCTAATCTAAATAAACTAAAAATTTCGAGCGTCATTTGATTAGTCTGTGCAAAAATAATGAAAATGTCCTTTTATTAAAGATTTCTACATAATTTCCCTTAAGATAAATTCATTTGGTCCAATAATTTTCAAGCTATTTTATCTCCTCCATAAAGTAAGACGCCTCTTATCTAGTTCACCAAAAAGAGAGTTTGTCTCACTAATCAATTTTATGCAAATTTCTGCCTTGCAAGAATTTTTTTCAGATTTCAGAACAAGTAGTAGTTCAAGTAGGACAAATCTGCAGAGACAGAGAGTGGAGAATAATTTTGTGGTATAATTCTAGCCGTTTTACTGTTACAGTCACAGATGAATAACCTTTATATTTTTTGCTAAATGTAGCCTTTTTGTTTGAATTATACAATTTAACCAATCCAGTAAAGATGTGTAGCACTGTACAGTGATTGTTTTGACCTTTTCCAAGTAGTCAATAAAGATTATAACAAGGATTTCCCAAAAAGAGTGGACATGACCTTACCTGCTGATGAAACCATTTCCATTTTCTTTGGTGCAGGTTCACCTTCAACCTGCTGTTTTGACAGTTCTATCATTTACAGCTGGTAGTGATGTATCCATGTTTCATCAAATGTTATAGAATGACACAAATATTCATCTCAATCTCTTTGAAATAGCTCCAAATGGTCGTTGAAATGTTTCCTCATTCATATTTTTGATTGATCGTTAACAAATGCAGCACCCACCTTGCAGATGGCTTTCTCAAATCAACATTCACTCATAAAAAATTTTTTTATTAATGTGCTCTGATGAAATACAAAAAGCCTCAAAAATTTCATGAACTTGTCTTCTACTCTTCATCACCAAATTATGGACTTTTTCAAAATTTCTCATGTAGTGACCTCAGCAAGATAACCAGGACATTTAGTATCACTTTTGCTCATTCAACTACGACAAAAATCTACAAACCACTTGTAAATCATTTTAAGCAAAGGTGCAGATTTGACATAATATTTTTCAAAACTGGATTTACTTTCTGCCACCATTTGCCTCTTAATAGGCGATGTTTTATGAACATATGTAACTCATTTTTCTCCATTGTGTGAACAGTAACAAGAATTAATTAAGAACAGCCCTTGTGAACCAAGGCCTGTGGTGCCGATCTCCGCTTTCTTAACCGTGAGCTTGGGGTGCCATACAGCATATGTCTTGGGCAGGTGGTCAGCCTGCCATCAGACCCCAAGAGTTAGTTCCCAGGTATGCTTGTAACAAGAATTAATTGACTAAAATGGTTGGCAAACACAGGCTACACTATTGAATTTTACATGCATGCCTTAAACACATGCTAAATATGAGAGTGCTAAAAATTTTAGTGATATGGGGCCTTATCTCTCGAATTTTGCACAGACTTATTAAACAACTCTTGTATCAACTGAACATACAGTACTCGCACATCTGCACTGCAAACATCTACCTCAAAAAGTGAGACTTGAATGTGCTAATCTGTTTAGTAACTCCTCAAACAAGAACCTGTCATCATTTTAATATTCACAATTTAAATCCATGCAGTAATGACATATACTATAAAAATTTCTTTTACAGGTCATTAAATGTCCACTTCAAAGCACATAAAATTAAACTACTATTCTTCCTTTAAAGGATGGAATTATAAAAGCAAATTAGTCTGTTAAAAATATATAACTAGAATACATAAATTTTATTTAATTTGGATTTATCTTCTTTAGTTGTTTTGGAGAATGTATCACTTTTTTAAAAAATGCATAATATTTGGATTTGTGACAATGCAAAATTATAATTAAAGTATAATTCATAAATGTATATATATTTATCCAGACTATGGCTGAATGGATAGTGTGCTGGCTTTGCATACCAGAGTCTGTGGGTTCAAGTCCTACTCTTGGCATGGATGCTTGTAGCTGCTTGGAATCAGCTTTAAGCAGTAGGTCCCGGTCAAATTAGCCCTCATGAAGCAAAAAATGACCGTAGTGCTCCAGACCAAACCATTAATGTATAATCATTACTTCTGTTAAATATATTTACTAAATATATTTGATTTTCCTTATAATAAATGGCATTATAAATAATCAGACAAGTGAAACATCATAAGCAAAATACGTTATACTATTCAATATCATTTGAAACAAATTTATTTAAAAAAATAACTTAAGAAATTGAAAAATGAATATGATTGCTTTAACTTTAATCTCCAAATCAAATTCTTAAATACTGAGTAAAGAAACATATATGTATATAAGTAGGTGAGTGTAATGAAAATTAGAAGAAAACAATTATTTATCTAAGTTATTCAGCAGGAAGCAAAACATCAAATCATATTGATTAGTATATAAACACACATAATATAACTCAAAACACTGGAAAATAATACAGAAAACGCTCTAAGGAATTAATCCAGAAATCCAACAAATGATCAAAGTAAAAACGTTGTTGTTACTTATGACCCCTGACCAGAAGATTTCCAAACCAGGTTCATATAGGCTTGCAAGCTGAGGGGTGCAGTTCTGATTTACAATGGCACCACAAGGGTTGGAGGGCCTGGTGCCACCTCCATTTTGATTGAACACCCCCAGGGGCCACATCTGGGAGGATTGTACTTTCTTCCAGCCTCTCTGATCTCATAGGAGGACTTTTTGGTCTACTGATTAACATGCCCATATAAACAGAAAGGTATATTTAATAGCTTTTATCGGGATTTGAACCGAAAACCCCTAGTTCCAAACCACTAGGGGTTTGGAACTAGGGGTACAAAGCACTACCACTAGGATACCTCAGGCCCAGAAGTAAAAATGGATGTGTCTATTTATACTAGTTATCCATCAGTAGCACCAATAAAACTGATGGAAAAAATGTCTGTCTCTAATTAATGTGATCTTAAAAATAAAATAGGATGCTATACATATAATAAATTGCTATAGCATAAGAGAGTTATTTCATGGATCAAAAACTCTTTCAACGAAGTGGACTTTTCATATTTTTAGCACTTTAGTCTGTTTAAGATCATACTGATAAGAAACAATTCATTTTGTCTCTTAATATTGTTGACAGAAATCATGGTTGTGTTACATTGTTGCCCTTTTATATACAGTGGTTGCTGCTATACATTAATAAAAAATTCAAATATTTTAAAGAAATTTTAGAATATCATATATTTCTGTTAAAATTCCTTCTAATAATTAATTCTTCAAATGTTTATCCATTACAAATCAACAAGTATTTTCATCTGTATTTCTATGGAGAATTAAACAATAATAAAATCCAATAGACTGAATTACTTTTGATCCCTTCTTCTCCTATACATACTGCATATATAGTAAAACTAGCTGAAAACCCACACTTCGCTACGGAGTACATTCAAATTAAATACAACAGTCAATGTATGCAATTAATGCCAAAAAAAATAAATATATATATTTAAAATAAATATATATAATTAAAATAAATATGACGATCAATGTATACAATTGATGTAAAATATATATATATATATATATATATATATATATATATAAAATCGTAACAGATATTTATTTTTTTTTGATTATGTCCAATCATCTGCTGCATTAGAAAGAAAAAAATATTTTTTTGTCTATTTAGTTGTTATGCATGTGACGATAAATTTATTTTAAGTACCAGAAAAAGAAATCACGTGATCAGCATTTAATAAATTAAATTCTAAAATTTAATCTTTAAAAATTCATCAAAAATCAGAAAAAGGAGGTAAAGATTCGAAAAAGATTTCATTTTAAAGGAATTTTTATGATCTTTCTGGTGATATAAATTTCATAACCCTCGGATTATTATTTTAAATGCAAACTTGAAAAAAGTTACTAAAACAGCTTAAAAATTTAATTTTTAAAAAACTAAGAAGAATTTTTCAAAAATAGTTCTTAGTGCACCCCTACACTATAAGGAGAATCGCCATGCAAAATTTCAGCTCTTTAGGTCCAGCGGTTTGGTCTGCACGTTGTATGTCAGTGAGTCCGTCAGTTACAGAACTGTTTAATATATATAGATTGAAGTAATTATTTTTTTAGCTCATCTTCATTTTTTAATAGTCATTGTTTTTGTAGCACAGAAACTATTTCAATCAATCTCATTAAATTGGAATTAAATATTATAATCACAAAGTACAAAACCATCAAGTAATTAAAAATTTATTCTTATCTTTCATCAAGATTGCACAACTTGCACGGAAAGTAATCACTGTAACCTATCTATGAATTAAAATGATTTTTTATGTGGGAAATAATACAAATAAAAATTACTGCATACGAAATTATGTATTACATAAAACTAATAAAAAAGAATAAAAATATCACCTTCTAGCAAGAATAACGGGACAACTCAAAAATGGCCACTTTCAGAAAAATCACACTTAAAATTTTCATGAATTTGAAAAGCTGATTAATTTGCAACTGCATATGTTTTTGCCCTACACCTGATTTATATGCTTCAGTAGATGACCATAGTAGATGTTGAGTATGGTTTGACAATAATGAGGCCTCGTTTAGCCTCGCAATTCAGAATAATTCAGAACAGTTTTGTGTTGTACTAGTATTGACACCTGATATTTTTTGTAATTTTGAAATGGCCTCCCATGACACTCGGTTTTTAAGAGTCCGATAACAAATAAAATTGTTATAAATTGAATTTATTTCCTCCAAATTAATTAAATAAAAGTTTTCACTTTGAGTTTTTAGAAGATTCAAATTTCTTAGGTAGTAGGTATCATTCTGATTCACATTTCCATTTTATTAACAATGTGCATTATAAATACCTTGCAGTATTTTAAAAAGTAAGCAGTTGAAAAAAATAAAGTGTAGTCAGATGGCATTAGGTTTTTTATTGAAAAGGCATTAATACCACAAATAAATCTCATGGTAGAAAACTCAAGAATGATTATAAATTAATTTAATATGAATAAAATAAAATAATTTTAAAAAGTAGATTAATCCAAAGTAATCTTTAGACTCAATTAGTCTTAAATAAAAATTAGAGATCATTCCTAGAATCAAAGGCATAAACATTGGGAATTTTCAAAAAAATACAAAAATGAGAAACGAAAATTCTTTCTTCCATCGCCAATAGCAACTACCAATCAGTCTTATAATTCCATGAAAAAAAACTATAACTAGGAATTTTTCTTATTGCCACTATCTACAATTTTCTTACTTAGAGACGCCAACCCTGAGTAGAAATTATGGTAGCAACTAAAAATGTGGTTACTCTCGACTACAGACATCAAGTCTTTCTTTTTGCTGGCAGAAATTACCACTGGCTTGATGTACGCCCTGCCCTCTTCTCTCACCAATTTTTTATCACACAAATTTTATCACAATCATGTTTGGCATCATTGTCAGTACTGTTACATAAGCTCCTTTTCTGTACATAACATTCTTTCGAAAATATATCCACAGACTTGAAATCATTCAAATAGGATAACTTGTATAAAAATTTAAAAGGTTTAGCTCATACAAACTTTACAAGCTTTAAGTTAAATTTCTGCGAAAATTACTACTAATATTTTCTACCAATTTTTGAAATCAATAATAGTGTTATAAGAAAATTCTCTTACTTGATAAACTGGTTGGATTTTCTTAGCACTTTTTATCAATTGATAATATTGATGTGGTGTATAAATTGGCCCTCCTTTTATGTCCTCTTTATTTTTTTTTCAGTTGTCTAGTAGACGGAATCTCCTTTGTTCTGCATATGCCCGCAGATAAGAAATTTATGACAAATGCTTTTAATGTTGGTGAACTTCATTAAAGCATACATGTACATAGCCAATGGAAATTTATTTTTTTGTTGACCACAACAGTTGTCCATGAAAAAGATAAATTTTATTTTTTCTGCTGTATCAGTAGCTCTTTCTTCAATGACTTTGAAAACACATGAGGCGATTTTGTTTGTTCCTCTGTGAGCATCACTATCATGCTATACATTGCAGATGGCTTTTTTTGTTTTCAGGTCGAAAATGGTAAGATTGTATGTTGGAAGTTTACTTTTATAATAAAAAACAGAAACTTCTCCTTTGGGGGTTGGTAACGCTACTTGTAAATCATAGGATGCCATGATGACATTTTCTCCTGATACGGTTTTATGCCTCTCCTTCTCCTGTCAAGACAAATTTTTCTCTTCCAGATTTCCCGGCACTTGTGAAGCATCTTCCCCTCCAAGAGTCAGTGTAATAGTGAGACTTGCAACCTCACGCGGCACCTATTGTAGCTAGAGACCCACGAAATGTAGACTTCTAAAAGGTGAATCCAGAGGTAGAGACAACTCAAAATTGGCTATTTTTGAGTTGTCCTGTTACTCTTGCCGGAAGGCGGTGTATTAAAAAATTTAAATCATAAGAGTAAAATATTTTGAAAAACATTAATTCTCCAAATGCAACATGTGAGAAGATCAACATCTGTTGATGATATGTTTATTTACTATAGCTCTACTCTTTCTTGTATAATAAGAAAGGATCAGTATGATATGTAAATGAACATAATAGAATTGCTGTACACCAACTTTTTGAAATTAAAGAAAATTTTTTATTTCAAATGAACTATACACTAGGCCTTTAAATACAACTACATCCAAGTTCTACAGGCTATTCCTATTAATATTAATTATTAATGGGATTCCTATTAATATTATTAATAATTAATATTAATAGGATATTAATTCCTATTAATATTAATTATTAATTATTCCTATTATTATTAATGGGAAAAAGAGAAATTTAATTTTCTTTGACCAATCACATCAACATTAAATTCTCCATAGCTCATCATATTCTGAAAAAATCTTCATTGCTAAGCACATTCTACAGAAATTCCCTTAATCATATTCTAATAAAATCAACTAGTGACCAAGGAAACACAAACCTAGAGCCTTAGTCTTCAAGTAATCGAAATTCTTCTTTTTCAAAATGTGTCATTTACCAACAATTTTTAATTAATATCAGAGTTCCTAGGTCCATATAATTAAAAAACTTTGGGATGATAGCCTTTTTTATGTATCACAAAGAACTTAAGACTCCAATTTTCCTCATCTAATCACACTATCCACTAAATCTCCAAAATTATTCATTTACAAATGAACCCTAAATCAAACTATAACTCACAGATATGCAAACATAAGTTATCACTATATATCACATGATACTTTTCATATTTTACAACTTGGCAAAACTTATTACTTCAGTAGTCAAAATGGATAAAAAGCAGATCATAATCTCTCATATGGCCTAATGCTTCAAATTCAAAATTATATGCAGAAGTTATCAAAAAAGAAATAGAATTTTCTAAATTTAAATGTAACTGATAAATAAATATTAGGTTTAAAAATTGCAAAAATAATTTCTGTACTTAAGATAAAATTTAAAAAGATTTGTAATACTTACTTTATCAACAATATCCATGCATACCCCAACATTTCCATCATTGGTTATCCTTATGACAAACTCTTTATATATCTCATTCATTTTCACAAAAAACTCTTGACACATGTCACATGTATTATTACGTTCACTTAATGAAGTCTAGAACAAAAATGTATATTTATAAAATTTTAATATCATAAATGAAACATATTTGGTGTATAAGATAAACATATCTCAATTTTTAGAGCTCTATAACAAAATATACTATCCATAAATCAAGCTATTTTTAAGTTATCTACAACAGAATAAAAAATTTTTAATTACTACTTACAGAGTGAAGACTATGAAAGATCAATGTTACAAATTATGATCATTTAACTAGGTATAAACTTACCAAAATAGATCTTTTCAAGTTACCACAAATATTCAAATAATTAAGAGGGAATTCCAAAACTTCAAATCCGATCTTATTCTATCATGTTCAACATCATATGCTGGCATTACATCTTAGGTGTGTTGAAAATGTCAGTGCAGAATGATCTGCATTGCATATATAATTTTCTTCAACTATCTTCTTTAGCAATTAGTGGTCTCTTTCAATCAATAGATGCAGTCTACCAATTTACAACCTAATGGTTACACCTGTGGCACATGTTACCACATTAAAATAACATAAATTTAGGATATGTTTTAATTCAATATGTTTGAAATCTCATGATGATATTTGTTTCAAAAGTAGCACTAAAGCACTTTCCTCATTTACACTCTATTAACTCTTTGTCACCAATATACTAACATTTCTTCACTATAAGGCATCTGTTACCATATTTGCCCACTTTAGAACATGGTGTGATACATAATTTCAAATTTACTGTAGACCTAATACTACTTTAATCTTTGCATTTAGAAAAAAAAGCTGGATGAGCAAAGGCACAATTTATTTTCTAACTGATGTTTAGAAATCAGTATAAAATAGCCTAAACTAGTAAAAAATTATTACATTAATTGTTAATTATCATAATACCAATTAATATTTATAGGTATTGAAGAATATTTAACACTACTCCATGTATTGCTCATACTTTTAAGAAGTTATTTATTTTCACAAAATATTTATAGAATTTTTAATTTTTTAGACTTATACAAAGTACATATTATTACATATAGATATTAATTAAAAAAATTCTAATTTAGCCAGACTCAAGTAATTACCATAGACGTAAAAATTATATTTCCTCCAAATTCTAAAACTCATATTACTTACTCCATTATAAAATGTAATACAATTTTCAAAATCTCTTGAAACTCTAAAGAACTCAGATGTTTCATTCAAAAAATCCTGACAATCTGAAATTAAAAAAAAAAAAAAGTATGTAATAAATTAGACTATAAATATATCTATACCATTCTTACACATTTAAACTGACAATTTTATTTTACACTTATGAACTGCAGTAGAGCAGTTATCAATAGAAATTCTGTCACTTTTATTCCTGCTGTTTAGCACAATTTCTTTTATATTGAGAATATCCTAATTAACAATATTTTATAAACATTCAGCCCTAAGTATGAAAAATTCAGGAATAAAACTTACTCATCAATCAGAAATACTTCCTACTGACTTTTGGTGAGTAAATTTGCCTATCATATTTTCATTAAAATTTGAGATTGCCCTGATGTACCAATTAACTGCAAGAGCAGTTAATCAATACAGACCCACAGAATGTTTTTATTTTACAATGCTAGAAAAGCATTGTTCTGCAGTGCATACTTAGATAACAAATATCTCTAATAATTTTGTTACTTTTAAAAATTCTGTTGAATTCACTTTTAAATATATATCCTGAAAGGTTAAAATCATATTCAAAAAGTTTTTAAATCAATATTTAGAGGTAACAGTAACAAGAAAAAAAATTAATAAAAAGCTCAATAATTACCCTTAGTAGTATTATGTACCTCATAATTTGATCACTTTTGCCCTTTATTTTTTATCACAGTATTATATGTACATATACATCAATACAAGGTGAAGTTTTTGCTTTAAGGTATTCAAATTTTCAACAAAAATATAACCAACTAGCGGCCCATCCCGACTTTGTCTGGGTTGAACAAAATATTATACCAATAAATTTCCAGTTGATAGCCAATAAATTGTAAATCTTTTTTTACCTTAAATGTCCAATAAAAAGCGTACTTCCAAATGTAGTTTTCTTCAATAAACCCTTTAACGTTGTCAGTTTCAAAAATCCTTTTTGTATTTATCAATACCTCCTCTACTTGAATCTTAAAAATATTAAACCTTTTTCTTACGGGGTGGGATAGCATATATCCGAAGCACATACTCTCAAAAAATACGGTTTGATGTCGACAGAGATATTGTCTAGAATTCCACTTCGTTGTGACTTTCCTAACGTCTTTGCCCCCAAAGAACAATTGGGTGACATTCTGGGAACGGAGGGTGAATCTTGCAGAAAAGGACTGAATAATAATCTTTTGTCGTTCTAGCTAGAGGCTATTTCTTTTCAGGCGAGAGACATCAGAAGGGCGGTTCACCCGCAGTTCATCCATTTTCAGCCTTTTGAGAGATGAAAGAGGCACGGAGTGCCTCTTTCATCTCTCAAAAACTACTATTGATGAACTACTATTGAAATTCTTCTTTAATAGTAAGAAAGCAATTAACCACTCTTTCCCCTGACCCCCCACGCTGAATGTCCCCCACATAAAATGGGGATAGGAAGTAGATAACATTTTCCCGTTGTAAAGAGCGATTTCAAAAAACGGACCCCGTAAGCTAAAGGGTGTTGCTGTGGTTACTTGACTGCGGTTGACAAAGGAAAATATGTAAGGTACATTTTAATGTACAAAAGTTGTACATTACCCTCCACATACAAAATCTGTTCTCTCTCTTTATATATTATTATAGAAGTATAGATACCATTGGTATCCCAAAATTAGAATCAGAGATGAAATAAAAATACAAAAATAAAAAAGGATTTTAAGTAAAAAATATTTTAAAAATTATTTTAAGCACCTAAAATAATATTCAAAGTAATATTACGTTATTTATTAATTAAAGTTAATTTTATAAAAGAAAGAGGTGTGCTTGAGACCATAGTTTTATTCAAAAATAAAAAAGGATTTTAAAAAAAAATGTTTTTTTCGATTATTTTAAGCACCTAAAATAGTATTCAAATTAATATTACGTTAGTTATTCATTAAAGTTAATTTTTTAAAAGAGAGAAGTTAAGAGATGAAATAAAAATACAAAAATAAAAAAAGGATTTTAAGTAAAGAATGTTTTTTTTAAATATTCAATTTTTTTTAAAATAATATTCTTAAAATAATATTCAAATTAATATTACGTTAGTTAATAATTAAAGTTAATTTTTTAAAAGAAAAAGGCGTGCCGGAGAACGGCTAGGTTCGAACCACTATCGTCAGAACAAAAGCCCACCACGATAGCACCACGCTAAGGATCGTTGAAGACTTCGGCACAAAAAGCGGTAGAGTACAGTAGCGGTAAGAATGGAGATTGTTAGGATTAAGCCCCTAACTTCATTTCTACTGATTAGATATACATAATATATAGCCTATGTCCATCTGGAATAATGTACCTTTCAAACAGTGAAAGAATTTTTCAAATAGGTACAGTGGTTCTGAAGATTACCCTCCACGTACAAAATCGCTCTCTCTTTATATATAAGTATAGATATATCTTAAGAAGTATTAGAGTTAACACAAATTATAAAAAAAAAAGCTCTCTTACAACACTATTATTTTCTAATTTTCAGATTAAAGTAATTATAAAAATGTATTAAGAGGAACAGACTATGAAAATAAATTAAGAATTTGTTTTCACTCCTGAAACCCAAATATAAATATTTAAAAACTTAACATTTATATAAATATTTATGTTTTGATAACTCAGATTTAGAGTTACATAAATAATCATACAAAAGACAATTTAAACATTGTTCATTAATTTTTTGACACATTCAAAATAAATTTAGTGTGGTAAATGACTTTGAAAAAATACATCATCAGAAATTGAAAAGATATAACAAAGTATATTTGTATTTTTTCTAGGACAAATGTATGAAATAGACAAGAGAACCTGATTGAAAAATCTTAGTCAACAGTTTTTTGTAATGGCAGTTCAAGAGTGAAAATTAATTCAGTTTGAGTATTTGATGCTAAATATCTTAATTCATCATACCAGACAGTAAGTAGTTGTTTGTTTTTTTTTGTTTTTTTTAAGTATGCAAAAGCTATGCACACAAGGAAAGTAAGAAAATATCCAAATTAAGAAATTAATAATACATGAGCAAAGGTCATTAAGCTTTAACAGTGATTTCCTGTATAATAGGAAATAAAGAAAGGTAATTTAAATTATAAATCATATATATGTGTGTGTGTGTATGTATGTACAAGCTTATTATCTTATAACCTAAGGCCAATTAATGAGCTGAATCTTGTGGTTAAATCCCCTGCAAAAGTACCAAAACTGTTTAAATATACAGTGGAATCTCGATCTATTGTTTTCGAAGGGACCGACTGAACTAAACAATGGATGCGGGAAAACGATAGATGCGGGAACATACAAAAAAGTATCAACATACCTTAAAGTTTGATATCCCTAAAATATATTTACTCACCTACATAAATGCATACATACCCATAGTGTAACTGAAGATAAAATTACAAAGTACCAAAATCCAAGATAATAATAATAAAAAAAGAAATACACGTAGATACACAGGAATTTTGATTCAAATAAAAGTTTTTAATCGTCGTTTGTTTTTTGGCGGTTTCCTCTCCACAAGTAAACAGTATTTTTTTTGTGTTGCAAATTGCATTCTTTTTGGTATTGGTTATTGTGTGATAGTATAAAGAAGCGGCAGCCGTGAATCGATTTTAACTAGAACCATTCCATTGCACTGGATGGGGTCCGTCATAAGACCACCAGGAAGTTCTGCTTCCGGGTGAAACACTCATCGGCCAGTGTAGAACTGCAGTAATCAGAAACTTCTCACACACTAGACCAAACACCAGGGCGCCTCCATCCCAAAGCCAACAAAAAAGCTGACCGTGAGCCATTGCTGATAAGAACAGAAATGTTGAATAGTCAGTGAATTTGGAATGAGTTGCCGAAAATAGGGTAGTCCAGGGGCTAAAGAATTAAGGAACATCAACGACGAACAAATAATGGGAGTAGTACAATAAAACGAAACCAGGCTAAACAAGAGAGAATAGAAATACATGACCGTGCATCTCAAATGTTCTGCTCATTGTTTAATTAGAGCAGTGATTCTCAACCACTGTGCAGCGGCACTTTTGTGTGCCGCCAAATTCTTAAAGTGTGCCACCAAATTTTAAAAATGTATATAGTAAAAATTATAATGCTTTTTTTTATTACGAGTAAAGTTTGTTTAAATTAAAGAAAAGTACACTGTAAAAGAAAACTGTTGTTTTTACTGTTAAATGCCATATTTTTAACTGTTTTTATCCGTTTTAAGTAAACAACTTTTAAATTTATCTTTTTCTTTGTGTGCCATCAAATTTGGAAATCGTTAAAAGTGTGCCACAACAAAAAAAAAGGTTGAGAATCACTGAATTAGAGCGTCATTCTAGCTCAATCCAGACATTTATATTTCAGGTTCAGTTATTATGAAAAAGCGATCGATCTGATAAATTAATATAAAGCTGCGATATTCTGAATGAATATTGCGGGAAAGCGATGGATCGAGGAACGATCCATGCGGTCTACATATGGGAAAACGATCGTTCGGGGAACGATCGATCGAGATTCCACTGTATTTTCAGTAATGAACTAAAAGTTTCGTTATTTTCTACATTTTATCGTCAAGGAAAATAATTACATATCCCTTGAGACAAAACATCTTATTATTTAGATGTATGTTTATAAAATATCTCATTCAACAGTAAAATCATCAGCCTAAGAACAGCCATAATTTTAACACTAGTATATCTTGTATTTATACTTATCAAGCTTACGAACAAGAGTTCAAAGAAACTCTTGTTCGTAAACTTTTGAACAGATTTCTCCAACCTTGGGCCTCTTGAGTATTCTTTAAAATCAAAAGATTAATGAAAGTTAACAACAGATACAGTTATAAAAATCTCACTTTGACAATTGTTTTGTATCCATAAATCTTTTCCTTGGTTATAAACTTGATTGATTATTCCAACCTGATCACTCTCAAAATAAAACTGGTGGCATGGGGCTGGTTCCTACAGAAATATAAAACACGTGTATAAGATGACTATGTGATTTGTCTCCGGAAGTATTTTCTTATTCCTGACAATTTCTTTTTAAAAAGATTTCCTACAAGTTAAAGTTTTAGCAAAAAAAAATTAAAAAGAAATGAATGTCAATATTAAACAGAACAGAACACAATGTAATAAATTTAAAATCAAATCAGTCTATTGTAATATATTTGGCATTACAATAGACTGGCCAGTACTAATGATCAATACAAAAGAACAACAAAAGACATTTCAAATAGTTGATAAATTATAATTAAGTTCTCTACATAATGTAGGAAATTGAGGAAAAAAATTCCTTTTCTAAGGTCATTTGTGAAACTTTAGAATTTTGCAGTATTATGATTGTTAGAGACATAGAATACAGCGTAATCATAAATACAGATTCTAAAAATATCGAAAAAAAGAAACATAATTGCATTTTTCGGACTCGTTCTCAAAGAAATAAAAAAACAAATATAAAACACTACAATCATTTTTACCTTTTTAAGATCATTGTAAGCTTTCACGGTTGCTTTAAAATTTTCTTCACAATACGTGCATAAACGTATAGGTCTTGCATTCACAACAATGCAACGGGTTAAATTAGTCACTTTTTCTGTGAATGCTACTAAACCCCGAGTACAATTTTTAGAAATTTCCAATAAATTAGATTTTTCTGTATTAAGGGAACTGTTAGTCAGCGGGTCTGCAATAATCGTTATGACATCATCCGGAATTGACTGTGAATATGTATCATCGATTAGAGAATTTTGACAAAGGACAATTTTAAATAGAGATACAATAAGAAAAAGATTGTTCAGTTGACAATACATTTCTTTAGTTAATCTATATATCAAGAAAAATGCTATTTGATACGTAATTGAAAAATCCACTAAAAGTTCGTAATTTTTACTTTTTATCTTGAAGAAAGGGTAAAATAAACTGAAAAGTATCGTACTACATCCAAACTCGAATTATATAATTGTGCATAAATCTGTCACACTTAAGGCGTAATTGCGTAATTCAAAGCGAAAAAAAAATCAACAAATACTCTTCACTTCCATACAGCAGACGAAATCAAATGTAAACTAACTGGACGTCACGTGAAGAACATTGTTGCCAATTTATTAAAACAACATTAATACAAATTTTGAAAATTTAATCCATTTCATGTCAGAGCGATGCATATCTGTCACACAACACTAGAATCAAATCTTGACTTTCGAAATATTATTGTGAATTGGTTAAAGTGCATATTTCCAACAACCAGAGACGATTAGAACGCACATACCTCTTTAACTTAGCAGTCAGTCCTAATAAACAGTATCCCAATTGATGTGGAAAATATAACTGTTTTATTTTTTCCAAATACAGTAAAATTGCTTTATGTAAATAAATTTTTATTTTGTGATACTTACAGAAATTTTAAATGGTGGTGAATCTCTTCCAATTCAATTTTTGAATATTCTGTCTAAACTTACCTCACAAAAGCAGCAAAACACAACTCGCTTCCTTCTCTGTTGGTCTGTTGATGTATTTTTGTTTCAGCCTTCAGCTGTCTCAGCGAGTGTTTGCTCGAATTTACAGAATTGGTTGTGTGTGAGGCATTTTGATAAATATTTATATAATTTTGAATACTTTTACATTGTAAGTATGACCTTAATTAGTTTCTTTCGTATTTTTGTAAGTTAATGTTTTAGATAAAATAGCTTGGAAAATGACTAGGCTAATCGTAGCGACTGAGGGCTATAGGTTTTGTTATATCTATGCTAAAAGCAGTTGTGGTTGTTACGTGCTTGTGTGCTTCAATCTTATTTGAAATGGCAGATTTGTTCAAATTATTTTAAACTGAAATGGCAGATTTGTTCAAATTATTTTAAATTTGTCATCGCTTCATTTCAGGGAAGTTGTTGAAGCAAGACTTTAAACAGTAATGGTAAGGGTAGATGACTAGTGACTAAAAATTTCAAATAGCAAAAGTATTTGACAGGGTTTTTTTTCTTTCTCCAGAGTTTCTTATAGGAAAAAATCATAATAGCTACTAGCATTTATAAATTTGATTTTAAGTGCTGTGTTGTATTTATTTTTTACCAAAACAGCAATAAAGCTTATATTGTGCATAATTAAGATTTTTTGAACTACTAAGATGTAACACATAAGATATTTGTATAAATAAAAAGAAAATACAAATAATAATGGTATATTTATGTGGATAATGATGATATGCAAGTTCTGGGTTTAATTGGGTTATTTTTTACGGAATAATAAACACAAAATCGCCAAGCTTGGCAGGGCGGTGCGTCTGAAAAAGCTGTACCCAAAAAAAAAAGTAATTGAGGCAGAAAAGCTAACATGTATGCTCTAAGGAGTTCTCTAGTGTACCACAAGTTTTCATGCTAAGTTTAATATCTTCTGTCAGTTACAGCTTTAAGTCATTGGAAAATTTATAGACTTTTTCAGTCTCTACTTAATATTATTCTTGATAGATCTTTAATATCTCTCTATTTTCAGGAGCTATTTTATATATTTTGCAATTTCTGAACTTACGTGACTAACAGACACTCTGTATATGTTCAGTGTTTGTCGTCCCAGGAAGTAGGGATTCAGGAACAAATTACTTCTCATGACATAATAGGTTACTACAGTAAATTTGATAGAGGACATTGTGAAAAGTTATTAAGCATAAGAATTGAAAAAAGCGATCATAAGGAATAGTTAAAAAAAATTTAGATTATTAACAACTAAGGCTGGTGTCTGGAGGAAATTTTTAAGAGCATATAGCAATGGTGGGCAAATGGGGCTCCTATTAAAATTTGTTTTATTTTTTTTCCTGAACCATCTGTAGTGCGCAAACTGTACTAGCCTGTCCACATGTTGAAGGGACTAGTAGCAGTAGTTGGAATTCAGCACTCTTGCATATTAATAAATATATTTTTATTATATTTGAATTTTGTTAATATTTGATTTTTATTATATTTGAATTTTGTTAATATTTGATTTTTATTATATTTGAATTTTTTTACTAAAGTTTTGAAATAATTATTTTCTTTTCATAATTATATTTTTACATGTGTTTTTATATGTGATTTGTAAAAATATACAATTAATTAAAACTTTTGAATTTGTATCTACGTGTGGCTCTTTATAAAATATAAAAAACTGGATTGCATCTCTCTTTGGCCTCATATGTGCCCACCACAGGTATACCATATAGGATAAGAGGGGCAAGGTATATTGATTATGTGCTCTTAGAAAAAGCTGAGGCTGATCAAAATGCTCTGCTAAAACAGTCTGTGGAAATAGTAATGTTAAACTGATATAAGCTTATGCATAAATAACTATTAAATCTTCAGTGCTCTTATAATCAGTATTGAGTAATTTATATGTATTTTAGGTTAGAGCTGAACTTTATTATAAAAATTTTCATCTACTTAATTTTAATTAGCTTTTAGTTTTTAATAAGTAATTATGTAACAGAAGAATTAGTGTGTGACTATATTAAAATTTTAGTCTTTGTTTTATCTTTCAATATGATGAGTTCAGTGAGCCCAGGTGTTATGTTTAGAGTTTAAAATACATGAAAGTCAATTGCATCATGGTATTTCTTCTGTGTTTACTTCAGAAACTCATTTTTTAAACTTATTTATGAACTCACTCATATGCTTTTATACATTAAAATGCATTGAATCTGTTCCTTATATTTAATTTTCTTTTATGAAGTTTATATTTGTATCACTATTTCCATATATTCTATTTTATATTTCAGGTATAATAATGTCTTACATGTTAGAACATCTTCATAATGGTTGGCAAGTTGATCGAGCTATCTTATCTGAAGAAGACAGACTTGTTGTCATTCGCTTTGGACATGATTGGGATCCCACTTGTATGAAAATGGACGAAACTCTCTATAAAATAGCTCAAAGAATTAAAAACTTTGCTGTAATTTATCTCGTTGATACAACAGAAGTTCCAGATTTTAACAAAATGTATGAATTGTACGACCCATGCACTCTCATGTTCTTCTTCCGTAATAAACACATTCAGATTGATTTGGGAACTGGTAACAACAACAAGATTAATTGGGCCATTGAAGACAAAAATGAAATGATTGACATTTTGGAAGTCCTCTACAGAGGTGCTAGAAAAGGAAGGGGTTTGGTGATTTCTCCAAAAGATTATTCAACAAAATACAGATACTAAGAAAAATTTCATTTTCTCATCTTCGTATATTGTAAACAACATCCAGCATCTATCAGTAAGACAATTAAAATGTGTGTAAATAAATGGGTTTTTTTTTTTTACTGTCAAATAGTAAATTCTTTTTTAACACATATAAAATGGTAACAAAGAAATTTTTTGTTATACAACTAACTTGGAAAACTTTTCTTAATGAAACCAAAAAAAAAATTTTGGAATATGAGTATTTTGTCTTATGAAATAGTTTTTGTTGTTAAACTTGGTCATTTGGGATGTATAATAAAAGGTAATGTGTATGTAATGCCGATAAAAACAAAGCAAATTATGGTATTTGCTTCTGTCTTTTATTATGACAATTTATAATGGGACAAAAATCTTGTCTGTTAAGCTATGAACTATAACTAGCTATGTTTATAGTCTTAGTGGGACAGTGATGTCACCTAATAATTACCTTTTTGAAAGACTAATTAAAACCAAAACCTCAAAATTTAATGTATTTTAAGTGAAGAAAATATATACTTTAAATATCAAGCTAGGTAGACCTCTATTACCACATTTTATTGAAATTTAAAACTTAGGAGTTTGTTATTCATAGCTGCTTATAATTCTTTTGCATGATTTTTTCTTTATTTGTAAATCACCTTCTCCCATGTTCATACAAAGGTAAGAAAGAATTTTTTTCCTATAACACTTGAGGTATGTTTTTCTCTGCATTGCAGTGTTCATTTAATAATGACTACTTGAATGATATCATTGAATTATTGATGGTAACAAAAATATTGTGATTAAGGCAAAATGGTAAAAGTTTGAGAGCTTTGTCTTTACACTTCAGCAGCATCCACTGTTTTTATCATGTGGGCTTTGTTCTTATTTGTGTTATATTATGTTGATAAACAGTTTTGGAAATCAGGATATTGTTGTGATTCCCTTATAAATATTTAAATAGACATTGATTTTAAATTAAAATATTCATAGTAAATATTTTAATTTAAAATATTTACTGTGAATATTTTAATATAAGTGTATATGTGTAATAATATTCATAGTTTAATTCAATTTTGAGCTATTGTATAACAATAGGTAATATTTAAATTTTTGTTTTGTCAATTAGACTAAATAAATGATAAACAAAATTTGTCTATCAGTATTGTTATCCTTACTGATAAAGAGACAATATAACAAGATCTCTCCCGTGTGGTTAACTAATATTGTGAAGGTTTTCAGTTTATCTCCTTTCGATTACATATTTGTTGAATCCATACATTTCAAGCACTTTTGTTTTTAGTTTTAGAGTTATATCTATTAGTATAATCATCTGCAGGTTTTAAGATTTTGGATTTAGCTCTTAAAAATAGCAACATAAACAGAAGCAATCAACCAGAAAACATCTATGGGCATTTGTGATAACAAAGGCGGAACTTTGATCATTTTGTTATGTCCTTCCTTTTGCTTTGGTCTGTCTCATAAGGAAACAATGCTCCTATCCCTTATATCTCTGTCTCCCAAGCTCTGTCGTCAAATACTTAATTATGAGTGGAGTTTATTATAAAAAAGCTGAAGTACCCGGCACTGCCCAGGATTTAAGAATGTTTGTTAACCAAAATCAATTTAAAAACTAAGCACAGTATAAATAACATACAAAAAAAAAAGCATGTGAAATGTTATACACATGAATAAAATGAAAACCCAATATATAAATTTATAATAAACTCCTTAATATTCAGCTAGATTTGGCCTTTTATCATTGACTAAAAAAAGCTGAAATTACAGGTTTAGCAGATTTTTCCAGTAGAACCATGAAATGACTCTAGCATTGCCTCTTAAAGAAAAAAATGAAGTGTTTGATTGAAGGCTGCAAACCATTCAACTTCTCTCCACGTTAAACTCCTATGAACAACTTCTACATATTAAACTCGTAACAAAACAAATTATTACAACTTCTACATATTATACTAGTATATATATATATATATATATATATATGAAATAAACATCGTCTCATTTTTAAATTTAAACTCCTTTCGTATCAGGCCTACGATTATATAATTTTAGGCTATGAAAAAAAAAATACGCCGGGCTTTTTTGGGAGGGGCAATTGCCCCTATTCCCCCCCCCCCCCCTGGAGCCGCCAATGCTTTTTAAATATGTTTTGATTAATTTCAGTTTTGAAAAACTTCGTTCTGATGTCGCTGCCGTCACCGGTAAAGTTAAAAAAATCATGCATGCTGTAATAAAGACAGAGAAGCTACTTGAGGCTGCGGTGGGGATTAAAAGTAGTTCAGCAACTTCGAGTATAGAAGCAATTGATTTTAATTGAATATAAAAACATATTTTAAATTGAAACAGTTGAGGTCCCAAACTAGGCGAAATATCGGAAAGATATGCCCATTTAACAATTCTGATTCTTCCAAAATACTTTTATCAGGTGACGCGACGAGATATGCAGGTGATAGACATTTAAAAAGTGTACATAATTGTCGAAAGGTTTTCAATCTAATAGTTAATTGATTAATTATTAAATCCATTACTCTATAAAACACCTCGACTTTGAACACATTATTCACTGTTTTCAATGCGTTCATCTACTTGTAATTCATCAAAGAATTTTTTCACACGACGCAATCTTTTTTGGGGAACACAAGGTTCAGTATTCCATAGAGCTTCTAATTCAAGGGCATCGTTTTTAACAAACTCCCAATTATTCCTTAAGTTCTGGAATTGGGTTAGGAGTAATGAAAGCATCTCAACGGATTTCTCTATTATTTAATGAGTACCTTGCAGCATTTTCGAGACTATTAATAGTTCGAGTATTTTACTTTGTACAATTGTCAAAATAATTGTTGAAAATTTTTCAAAATAATATATCAAATTTTTAGCTTCACGTTGCTCGTCATAATTTTTCCATTCAATGATAAATACACTCTTAGACACATACACACACACACACACACTTATTTAAAAAAAAAAAAAAAAAAAGGTGCACCAAGGGGTAATGCAAATTGGACACAAATTGATACGCATACAGGTTTCGACGGAAAATGCAAAATTTTAATGTTTGGCAGCCAATGAATGAACATGTGACGCTGCAACGCATCTTAACTACGCAACTGGTAGGTATGAAAGAGGAGAAATTTCGATTCTAGGTCATAAATTCTTTGCGAATTTCATTCCGTGTACTCTGGTAGACAGTAACTATGCCTCGCATAAAGGTGCGCGAACAATATGCGCAGATGTCAACAGTGCCCGATTTAGAAAATTCTTGACTATAGGCACAAATCGGGATGGGGACCCCCCCCCCCCTAACACTGATGTGGGCATAACTATCTACTTGTAATTCATCAAACAATTTTTTAACACGACGCAATCTTTTTGGGGGGGAAACAAGGTTCAGTATTCCATAGAGCTGATAACTCAAGGGCATCGTTTTTACCAAACTCCCAATTATTCCTTAAGTTCTGGAATTGGATTAGGAGTGATGAAAACATCTCAACGGACTTCTCTATATTTCCATGAGTACCTTGCAGCATTTTCGAGACTGTATTAATAGGTTCGAGTATTTTACTTTGTACAATTATCAAAATAATTGTTGAAAATTGTTCAAAATAATATATCAAATTTTTAGCTACACGTTGCTCGTCATACTTTTTTTCCATTCAATGATAAATACACCCTTAGACACCCCCCCCCCCCAAAAAAAAAAAATAAATAAATAAATAAAAAATCGACGCACCAAGAAGGGGTAATGCAAATTGGACACAAATTGCTATGCATACAGGTTTCGACAGAAAATGCAGAATTTTAAAGTTTCGCAGCGCTGTTGTTCTACGCCCCGTTGTGTTGCCCTTCATATCACGCCACCATGGTCTTACATTTGAGCAAGATAATGCCGACCCGCACACGGCGAGAGTTTCTACTGCTTGTCTTCGTGCTTGCCCAACGCTACCTTGGCCAGCAAGGTCGCCGGATCTCTCCCCCACGCCATTGAGCACGTTTCGAGCATTAGGGGCATAGACCTCCAACTAGCTCGGTATTCTGACGATCTAACGTGCCAACTGGACAGAATTTGGCAAGATATCCGGTAGGAGGACATCCGTCACCTCTATCATTCAATCCAAGCTGAATAACTGCTTGCATAAGGGCCAGAGGTGGACCAACGCGTTATTGGCTTTTTCACTTTGTGAAGCTCTTTCTCTTGAATAAATGACCCAATTTTTCTCAAATTGTAATCATTTGTTTTTCTGTACATGTGCATCACATCTACCGACTTTCGTCTCATTCTGATAACTCCGTCTTGGTGCACCGTGGTTTTTTTTTTTTTGTTTTTGTCTAACAGTGTATGTCAATATTTTAATTGCATCAAAATAACGCGAATGTGGGGCATCAAGGGCCTGAACACGGGAAGACAATCGTGTTGGACAAACTCTTTTTAATGTTTTTGCTAAGTTGGTTTGATTCGTTTCCCAACGCCTAAGAGAACTGAAAAATCGTAAATTTTTTCTAGCTGTTCTTAAAATTGTCTGACTTCCTGTACATTGGTGATACTGTCAGTTCACTGTTAATTACCCTTATCTAACCAAGAGCACTTAAAAAAAGTGTATTTTAATTTAATTAATCGCTAGTCTGGCTGTTAATTTATTTCACGTATCCTGTGACACACGCTACCTTGAGTATTGAATACAACTCTAAAGTCACAGGTAAAATAAGCTACATCCCTTAAAGATTTTTTTATATTTCTTAGGGAGCATCTAGGGCCTAAGAGCAACACCATACAGAATTTTAATTTTCTAGAAAACATGTACCAGAGGTAGGTTTTTGTTGTTGTTGTTTTGGGGAGATTAAACTCCTTTTAACCCTTTAAATTTTGTATTTAAAAAAAATATTTCTTTGTGCGCACCTAGGGTCTAAGAGAAACTATCATACAAAAATTCAGATTTCTAGGTCTCATGGTTCTAGAGATATAGTGTGTGTGCGTGTGTTTTGGGGAGGAGGATTAGGCCCCATTTAGCCCCCTTAAAATTCTAATTTATTAAAAAGATTTCTTAATGAGCACCTACGGCATAATAGCAACCTCCATGCAAAATTTAAGCATCCTAAGACTTATGGTTCTAATGATTTGAGTTTCTTTTAACACTCATTTTGAATATTTTTTGTGTATTTCTGTTTTGTCATTAGCCCGCAATTTTTAATTAGATCTAAAATTATTTATAATGGAAATTTCGTTCTTCCTCTGCCGATTTTTTAAAAATTACCTCATGCATGTTATAAAAATACACATTTGTATTTTTATAACATGCTGCTCCTGAAAATGTTTGCCGCCAACTTTCAGCTATAATACGTAACTGTTAGGTAGTACCTTACCTATTATTCTTTATGTTGCAACATCAATTAACATACTTCATAAACAAATCACTTACTTTTAAAATTATACGTCGGTGAATCCAACAACACGTTGTAGATAAGTAATTTAGTAAAATAATAGTCATAAATTGTACGAAGTCACTTAAACAGAACAATAAATTACAATCCACAGTCTCAATAAGTTTTAAAAATTGTATAACACATTCATTCAAGAATCATCTTGAAATTCTTACACTGCACAAAGTAAACAATGGGAATATGAAGCGCTAAATACTAAGCTTGCTTTAAAAAAATCCCCGAATATTTGCCTCTATTCTGCGCCGATGTTAAGGCTGCTATGTAAAACAAAATCTTTGTTTGTGTTGAAGGATTGTAATGACTCTCGCCATAGGGGGTGAAGATGCTCCAGCCATCTCCCTTTTCCTGATAAGAACACTCAACTAAATTCAAAGCGCAGCCTTGCTTAGTTTTATTTACTTAAATATATTTCATTTATATTTTGTATATTTTATAGAAAAAATTAATCTGACAAATTAATTTAAATAAGTTTTTCAATTTAAATCTGACAAATCGAAATTATTTATACAAAAGTTTTCACAAATTTTTATTTCACTCTTTCAAATTTTACGCCCCTCATGATTCGTGCGCCTGGAGCAGTTCGCTCCAACTGCTCCACGGTAGCTACGCCCCTGCGAGGGATTGCAGTAGTGATTAGAAAAGAAGATCGCGTGACACTTAGCTGGGTTGATTAGAATTTTCCGTCGAGTGTGTTAATATGCCGTTGGATCTGATCTATTTTACAATATAAAATCTGACTTCAAAGATTATTATTTTCATTTATTATTCTGGTTTAATATATGACTTGAATTTTTTTTATTTGATTTATTATTTATAGTTTTTGCTCGTTGTTCGCTCTTTAGGCCTAACATGGCCGCTTTGGGCTGTGAATCCAGTAAAAAAGAACAGCTTACCTTACTGGACTCACCCTTCAAAAATTGTTGGTTTTTTATTAAATAAAAATTAACGGTAATTAATTTCTATTGCGGAAGTTCCTACTTCTGACCGCTGTGTTTAACGAAGCCTGTATGTAAAATTTCCCGATTGTCTCTTCTAAACTGTGGTTTTCTATACAAAATTAGACAGACAGAGACAAATTTTCATTTTTATATATTAGATATGAAATTCCTTTGTATCACCGGGCAGGGGGGACAAAATCCCCGGGGCTCGGTTAAAATAAGAGTTGACTAAAAAAATTTATACAATGTTCAAATATTGAGTGGAGATGGGGCCCGCTGTATTATTTTGCCCCGGGCCCTGTCTCAGTTGACGGCGGCCCTGTCACCGGAATGGTTAGGGCCTGTTCACATAGGAGTCCGTGCGTTGCGTTAAGGAAAAGATGACGTTGAGACGAAAATAAACCAATCATAGGCGTTAAAAATTTCATTGCTAATCGTTTGGAGGCCTATGATTGGTTTATTTTCGTCTCAACGTCATCTTTTCCTTAACGCAACGCAACGGACTCCTATGTGAACAGGACCTTAGGGTGAAGTTGCATGCCCACTCCTGAAAGGCATACGTTACGTTGGTGCTCGACTGTGAGAAAAAACATCGCTGGACAGATAATAATCATGAAAAGCGATTATTCGGGTGAAGTTATCTGCTTTAGGGCCTATTCACATAGGAGTCCGTTGCGGAGCATTAAAGTATTGAAATATATTTAACCAATGACAAACCTCCAAACGATTAGCAATGAAATGTTTAACGCCTATGATTGGTTTATTTTCGTCTCAACGTCATCTTTCCCTTAACGCTACGCAACGGACTCCTATGTGAACCGTAAATTCGGTGGATTCGAAATCAAATCTTGATTTTACACCGTCGATTCTCAACCGCGACGGGTACCTCCAGAGTTGCGCTAGCCGTCGTCACAACTTTGGCTTACCGCTGGGCTTCACAAAACTCGCAGGGAAAACGTTTAGGTTCAGCGTCGTCTGTCGACATGGACATGGATAAAATTGGTTGTGAGGTGCCATCTATCAGAATCAACTTCCATTGTACAAACAAAAAACACCAGCCGTGTCGAAAATACACGAAAATAAATATGCGCGGCCAACAACCTGCGTCGTTGATGTACTGTCAACAACTTGTGTATTGTCCGCAAAAGAAAGTGGTAAAGAACGTAAGGGATGACCCTGTGGTTAGCGGAAGAAGCTTTGAAATCAAAACGTCGGGGATTTAATTACCACTCTAGGACGGTATTTGATACTGTACTTTCTTGTACTAGGAAGATAGAAAGAAATTTATTATATCCTCACTAACGAGAGAACTAAAAACAAAACAATTTCTTAAGACATGAGTCAGAAAATAAAAATTTATATTTACGACTGTCTCCGAATACGAGTTGTTCTTATTAATAAAGCTCTATTTTGTGATTCAATACCTTAAATCGAACTCTTAATGAAAAAAAAAGTTCACTCAACTTGGCTCGTTGGTAAATCAGAGCAGTCTTTCCCGGGGTATCAGTTAGCTTTTAGGCATGACTAGGGTTTCTGTTTCGGTTTTAACCGAAACCGAAAATCGCGGTTTTGAACTCCAATAACCGAAAACCGTAGAAATTGGTTCGGCCATTCGTTTTTTTTTTTCGGATAACTTTTTGTTCAGAGCAAATATCTAAAAGTTTATTAAAAAAAAAGTATTAAAGTTCAAACTACAACTTGTGTTTGGCGTTTTGTTTACACAAATTTTTGTTTTTCTGGGAATCCCAAATGTTGCTCGCTTAAGTTCATTTGTCATTTCTTTACGCCTTTAATATCAAATTATACAATAAAATTCCTCTGTAAATCAAAGGAATAAATAGTACTGAATGTTCGCATCAGATGTTATGTACATATAGACATAACATATAGATGCATCTCTATAAATCTAAGTTATGTAAAAAGAAGGTGAAAGGCGTTTTCAATTTGATGTGAAACATGTTTATGAATGCTTCATCTTATCAGCCATACACTGTAATAGCAAATATAGGACTCGCATGCAGGGTTGTTTGGTTTAAATTGTTATTTGAATCAAAATTTAAATCAAACGATTTTTTTTTATTCTGATTTTTAAAAACTTTTCCTCACACGCTTGGTGTATTCACCTAATACTTCTAATAGTATAGTCCATGGATAGTTCTTATTTTTATAAGTGTCCGTAAGGGAGGGGGCAAATAGCATCTGCCCAGGGGCCCCCAGCGTTCATAATCGGGCCCTGATTAGACGTGAAGTACAGTCGCTCATTAACATGATTAACTATTGTCGAGAAACTGGGTGTCTATACCACTCGGATTAGGGGTAAATTGGTTACGGAGATTATCAGCCAAGATCTCTTATTTATCTATGTTAGAGGAAGCTACTGAGCAAAGTCCTTTCGGAAAGGGAATATTTTTCCCTTTTTTCCCCCTTCAGAACATGAGAGTCTGCCGTCCAAACGGAGTTATCAGATGCCGATAAAACTGAAGAATAAAGCTGCATTCAGACTATACTGACGTGACGAGTTGACACGCGCTGACGACAACATCAGCTGACGTGGGAAAACGTCAGCGTCAGGTGGTGTGTGCGCACTACGCTGACGTGTCGTGACGAATTCACGTCAGTTGTTGTTTGGTCCTCGTGGACAGTGGCGCACCCAGGATTTTTTTCTTGGGGGGGGGGAGGAGGGGGGGGGTCCGAGATGAACGGATAAAAATATTTATAATGCAAAATCAATATTCATAATACAATTTCTATTTCTTTTGGGGGGAACCAGGGCCCTTTGCCCCCCCCCCTGGTGCGCCACTGCTCGTGGAGGTGGCTCTTCGTAGTACAATTACATATAAAGGGATGCATCCCATAGTTTCACTGGCAATGGTGGATGCTAATTATAAATTCATGATGTTTGATGTTGGAGCTTATGGAAGGAGCAGTGATAGCGGGACATTTGAGAGATCATCATTTGGCAAAAAGTTAACAACAAACCAGTTTAATCCTCCACAAGACGCTCAGCTAACATCGTCAAGTGATTTTTTCCCTATGTTTTTGTCCCAATGTTGATGAGGCTTTCCCATTAAAAACATAAGTGATGCGTCCCTATAGCAAGAATTCCATAAAGAGGATCAAGAAAAAATTATAACTACAGGCATTCAAGAGCACGACGCCAGTAGAAAATGCATTTATTTGGCTTATTAGCAGGAAGGTGGAGAGTGTTTCTGAAACCCATAGAAACTCAATCGGAAACTTGTGATTATATAGTTTCAGCAACATGCTGTCTACATAACATGCTCAGAGGTTGTAAAACAATTACACCTTTTGAACAGCAAGTGCAAGTAAGAGAGGAAGAAACAAGAAGTTTTCGAAATATGGAAGCGATTCGTGGAAATCATGTTCGTGAAGCTGGACTAGTGAGGGATAAGTTAAAAATATACTTCGTTTCTCCGGAAGGGGCTGCAAGCTGTTCATGGCAATGGAAGAGCATTCATAAAGGCAGAATGGCCCATTAATATTTTTTGTAAACACTTTTTTCTATTTTTTTATGAACAAATTTATCATTTTTGTTGGTATAATTTTGAGTTAAAGAATGTAAGTAACCAATAGTGAAATTTTTTTCTGCCTAGTATTCAAATCATTCAAATTCTCTACAAATAAGTAAGTAATTTTTTGGTCGAAGACCGTCGTCTGCCTATAATCTTTAATTGTAATTACGATCAATCAAAATAATCTATGAATTTATAAATATACATAAACTAAGCTCATATAAATTATTTTTGCTATTTAAAAGATTTAAAAACCAGAGGGGACGAACACCTGTTTACATTGTATTGAATTGAATTGAAAATTTGTGAGACTTATGCTACAGCCAGGCGGCCGGCTTTTACATTGTATTGTTGCACACTCCCTTTATTTACATTTGACAAGATCAGTAGCCGACTGTTGCCGCGAATTCATAAAAAAACGAAATTTTGGTATGAAAAATGTAAATGAAATACCAAATTTATAAATGTAAATAATATAATCACATAAAATTATTTTTGCTATATAAAAGATGGAAATCGAAAACAGTGGGGACGAACACCTGTTTATATTGTTAAATCACCCCTTCCTCTTTGTTTACATTTTACAAGATCAGTAACCAATTTTGCCGCCAGTTATTAAAGAAACCAAATTTTATGCTATAGCAATTTTAAGGAAACACTGATTTTATTAACGTGTTTTTAAAGTGTTTGAAATATTGGTTAAATCAATCAAACGGCCTAAGTTTTATTAAATTAGTAAATAAATGTAAATATTACCTGATATTTCCAGGATTCTTCCAATCTCTTCCCATGCTTCATTGCGTGCATATTTATTTCTGTAATCTTTGTTGAAATGATCAAATAAAATAGGGTATTTCTTCACATGCTCAATGAGCTCTTCTTCTGTATTCATAGCTGACGGCCTGACGCCTGCTGACGAGATCTGGGAATTTATATTTGGAGCTGACACGTCAGGGAGCGTGATTTCCCACGTCACGACACGACACAACACGTCAGCGAAGTATGCACACTCCTTTTTAAAATAGTGGTTTAATTTTTTTTTCGTAACACGTCAGCTGACATGTCAGCACGGCACGTCAGCGTAGTGTGAGTGCACCTTAAGAGTTCAAACGTGTACGAGTGTGATCTTGCGTCCAATAAGGGGTTACAGACGGTTTAATTCTTTTTTGAGATCAGGGTCGTGGGACGACTGCCAGTCCCTTCTACTGCGATTTTTCACTCTGATCAGATCTCGGATAGGGTCGGAAGCTTGTAATAGACCTGACGGTAGGGGTTTGAACACAGTAGCAAAAGCAAGTCTTTGAAATTGTTAACTTCTGGATAAGCATCCTCCTCAGAACTGATGTTTATCTCCGGTAAACCGCAATGGGATAGGTAGTGTGCATAATTGTCACAATGTGTAATGAGACTGCATGTGCTATCAGTGGACAAGGGGTCAACATCAAACTTTAGCACCATCGAGGGAGAGTTCATTTCCAACATTATGAGAATGACAGAAAATTATATTGCGGGATATGCCAAAATTAATAACAAAGCGATTTTGACCTCGTAACAGGTGGGCTCGGGGGAGGGGGGCAATTACATGAGCCGAACTTAGTTTAAGCCAGTGACAGAACTGCACCCCTCTCGAGGAGGAGTTTCTACAACCGCAGGAATGATGATGCGCTTTCATAGGCGTACCTTGCTTCTAACTTTTTTTTTTTTGGGGGGGGGGGAAGGGGGGGGCATGAATTGAATTCAGTTAGGGTCCTCCTCAGCCCTTTGACAGCCAGACGGTCCTTAAAATATGAAATATTATGATTTTTTTAAAAATTGAATAACAATAGAATTGATGTTTAAGTAATATTCAAAAGTTATACAATTAGAAAAATAAATATAACATAAATAAAATGAGAAAAAAAATATAACATCCAAATTTTGTTATGGATCATATCATTGTTAAAAACTATGTAAAGGCTAACGACCTAACCGGAATCTTCAGTTTCACAGTTTGAAAAAGCGGGAAAAACAACTTTCTTAAAAGTTTTCTACAATTTTTAGATTTGAAACTGAACTTCTATTAACATTTTAATTTATTTTAAGTTAAGTTGGGGTGGGGACGTCCCCCCCCCGATGCTTATGTGCGCTTTAAAGTCTCCCACAATTATATAATTTTTCGCTATGAATCGGTGACTATATTGTTTGGAAAAAATGGCCAGGTGATTGTCGAATGGCTAGGGCGCTGGTATTCGGTTCAGATCCTGTGGGTTCGAGTCCCACTGTTGGCATGGATGTTTGTAGCCGTTCGGAATCAATTTTAAACTGTAGGTCCCGGTCTAATTAGCCCTCATGTAGCAAAACGTTGACAGTAGCGCTCCAAACCAAACCAATAGTTTCATTAACCGATATTGTTAGTTTAAAATATCGTTATTTAAAGTAATCCTTTTTATCTCTGAAGTATTTTGTGGTCTTTAATTTTAACTTGTATTCGGTAAATACATATTTTAGGTTACCGAACGTTTACATGGAATAAATAGAAAAATTCCAAAACCACCATAATTTTTTTTTGAAATTCTCTTTCGAGTTGTATTGTTGGTAACTTTAGAGCAAGTACAAAGACAAGGAATTTTCTTTATAATCCGCAAAATAAAGCATTTTGAAGTCGAAGAGAAAATTATTTTACTTTTTTTGTATTTAGTCATACTGGTTAAGTATCGATTGTAATTGTCAATAGCTTTTACAGTATACCATCGTATCACACGTCTTTTGTAGAATATTTTATCTCCATGGGTCAATTAAATATTGTATTTTGCGACGTAATTATTATGTCACTGTGATACCATATGGCATGTGACGCAGGTAACGTAAAGTTTGTAGGTGGAGGCTGAATATACGAGTTCCAGAATGTTGTGCAGCGCGATTGTTGGTGATTTCGTTTGAATTGTTTATGTAAAAGGTTCAGTGTTATGACTTAAAATTTTTAAGTAACATGGCTACTGCGAAATATGTCGAGAAACGGAAAAATGTGAGCTTTTTTCTTATCTGTCCTGTTTTGATTTCATTTAATGTTTTACCAGAAATATTGCGTACCGGTTATTATCATTCAGTTTGTATTTTTTGTTTGTTTTTGTCATCTAGTTTTTATTACAATATTCGAGTCTCTAATTTTAGCATACATTAAAGTTGCGTTTGTTTGATGGTATCGGCCTACTGAATCCTCTTGTCAAATTGGATATTACCATTAATTCGCATTCGAATGTATAAATTGAAGGAACGGACTTATATTTAAACCTGTATGAACTTGGAAGGTGGTAAATAAATTTAAATATGTTTTGTTAAGGATTTTAGGGGTGTCGATCCATATGGCAAATTTTTAATGCAGTAATACTTTACACATTGTTGTTTAACAAATATCGCAAATGTATTTAATCACAAAATAAACTTATTTATTTGCATTAGTAAAGGTTAATAACTTTATTTGTTATAAGGTTTGTCATCAAGCTTTAGCAACCATACTCTAGAGCACTGAATGGATTTAGCTTATATTATTCACCCCTAAATAATAACTTATGATTAAATAAATGCATCTTTATATTTCAAGTTGGTCCTTATGTGAATTGCATAGTGTGGAACTCTGTATTTTAATATATTTGTTTATAATTGTTTATGATTAAGTTAAATACTGATACTCTTACTGAAATATTAATATCTGTCGTTAATTGGATTTGCAGAGCAGAAAATTATTTTTAAAATTCTCTAGATGAAGGGTTAATGAATTACCATAAAAAATATTGTTAATTTCGATATTTCATTGCTTTATTGTTACTAAATTGATATTTAAATTATATTTATTCTGTTAAATTATAATATTTCATTTATTTTAAAAGGTTATGGTTGGAAATCTCCCTGATGATTTCCTTCGTGTAAATACTTCAAGTACTGATGTTGATTCTCCGACAACAAATTCCCCTACACAGTCGCTGCAACAAAGAAGTTTCGGTCCAAATAATGCTGTTGCACAAATTACCATTTGTGTTTTGCAGGTAAAATGATGTTGAGTATATTAAGGTTTAATAAATATATATATTTTTAAGTTTTTAGTTTTATTGGGTGTCTCTGGTATGGTTTTAACTATAAAGTGAATGCATTATTTAAAAAAATTTATGCAGTGCAGAAAAGTGATAGGGTATATCTATATTTGATTTCTCAAAATGTGTGTATTTTAACAGGCACAGCTTACAAAAAATTACAGTTTAACTAAGATGGATCCATATGTAAGGGTCAGGATTGGACATACAGTGTATGAGACTCAAGCTGATGTTAGAGGAGGAAAATTTCCAAACTGGAATAAAACAATAACTTCGTAAGTGCATCTAATGTAGAGCTTTTCCCATTATGAAAATTCACCTGTTAGTCTGATATTTAAAAACTGTAAATGTATTTACTATGTTGTATAAGTACTTGTGTTATGTGCATATATTGATTAGATTATATGAGTATCTGAAACTTTTACTATATTAGTTTATTTCAAATTCTTGTCATATTGTTCGTTACATTTAATGTCTAAGGACTGGCCTTACAAGGGCTATGTTTTTTGAGGAAGGCAGAGAGGTTTTTCCCTTGTGCTCCATCTGCAAAGTGGAAGAGGCAACTCCAGATCATCTCCTTGTCTATATGGGAACATCTAAAGCCAAACTTTTCCTCACAAGTTCACTTTCCATTGTAGACTTTGTTAATGTTTATGATCTTCATGTGTTTGTGTAATTACACTTTGGCATAATAATAATATATGTTAACTCCTGTAAATCTAAGTAAGGTTTAAATTTTTGTTTTGATAATTTCTTGGCAAAACTAGATGCTTTAATATTAATATATTTTTTCGAATTGGTTTAGTGCTAGCACATTATCTTGTAGTCCAAAATATTGGTTTAAACTAGTTAGCTTGTACTAATTCAAGTTATCTCTTTGTGTAATGTTATTGGTATTTGATTGAGCATGACTAAGATATTGGCATCTACGTGTCCTTTGCCCACTAGGTCACTTAAAGTGTGATTTTTAAAGAACAGCATACACTTTAAGTGTACATGAAAAGTGTCACTATAATATTGAGTGTATATTAAATTGTGAATGTATTTAAGCAATAAAGTAGTTATATTTTCAGTCATGGAAAAAAAGCTTTTTGTCTTGAAATTTCATTGTTTTGGACTAGAAACCTACATTTTTTTTTCTAGAGTTAAAACTAAATTAGCCTAGATAGTACATGTCCCTGCATAGATGGTATGGTAAAAACTTTTGTAGCACATGCCGAAAAGTAGAATTTGTGCTGGGAAAAAAAAAAAATTCTGACTGAACAGACAAATAAGAATAAAACTTACCCAGCTAAAATTTTTTAGAACAGCATGTATTCTGGTATTATTGTTACTAGTTCTTTAATTAAAATTGAGTACTTCTCTGGTGAAAAAATTATTTTTCCCCAAATTACTTTTCTAAAACTCTTTTCTTGAATAAGTAATTATATACAGATAGAAATTCTTGCTGGCTTGGCTTGTAAGTTCCATTAGTTTCTTGTATCTAGATTTCCTTTAAATTTTTCCCATATGTAGTGTAAAAGAATGATCTGCTAATTATGAATATATTTTACAGCATTAGTGCTTTTTGTTATTTGAGAGAAATGTAATATCTATTTCTGGTTTCACATTGTAATAAACAGTTAATGAGCGTGTTTTGTTTGTTGGTATAGTCAAAACTTCATTTCCTTTGTTCTGTTTTGTGATTTGACCAATGAAATAAATTAAAAGGTAAGACGATAATTATAGAATGATCTATTAAAATATGTTTGTGGAAGGAATGCTAGAATTATTTTAAACTTTATGAGGAATGTGGAGAGTGATATAATGTAAAGATATAACATGATCTGATGGGTTAAACTTGCTTAGGCTTTTTTGATTGATTATAAAGTGATTTCTTAAAAGTTTTTTTTTGATAGATTTTTTACCATTTTAATACTGTATGAGTATGCATTTGTAATTTCCTTTATGTCAATAATTATTTTTTTTTTTAGGTATTTACCACATGGAATAAAAAGCATACATATAGAAGTGTTTGATGAAGTATGTATTTTTTTTTCAGGATTTTTCTCTTTGTGTAATGTTATTGGTTTGTTTTGAAAAATAATAAAAATTCCCAGTGGTAATGATTGTATGATTTACTGAAGAAAAATTAATAGATTTACCTCTGGCTATAAATTAATTTATAACAGACTTATTCAAGGCATAAGTAATATAATTTTTCATGTTATAAGGAACAATTGTGTTTTAGTAAGATTTACAGATTGGAATTTATTAGTAAAATTACATTGCTCTTTGAATATACTCTTTGCATATAACTTTGTATATACCGTACATTATGTGTGGCTAATATAAAGATAATAGATGTATATGTGCTGCATAAATATATGCTTTTTGTGATGGACAAATATAAGTTGTGTTTTACTGGGAAAAAAAAAAAGTGTTTAGATATGTTATTTTTTATTTCCAATGGCAAAGAATAAGACAGACATTTTACAAATGGAACAAAACTCTGTGAACTGTTTAGATATGTTTGTGTGCACATTTTAATAGAACTATGAATAATATATATATATATATATATATATATACACACACACACACACACAAAACTAAAAGTTAACATTGCTGAGATGCTGAAGTTGAGTACTCATTTACTTGTGTTTGTTATATACAAAAGTGTTCATTTAGTAGTCTATTTCTCTATGTGCACTTAATTTTCTCTAAATAGGCACTATGTATGAATTAAAAAAAAATAATATTTAGAATACATAATCTGTGTATTCTATATTTTTGTGTGGACCTTTTTTGTTTATACCTGAAATATTTATACTTTTCACATTTTAATAGTTTTGTCTTAAATATATTTACTAGACTTGTTTTATTTTTGAAAAGTTCTATTTCTTTGAGTTTTATGAAAGGTAATTTAAGTTAACTATCCTTACATGATTATCATTCACATAATGAAAATAATTTTAATATTTTATCATATAGCATACGTTAACACCTGATGAACGTATAGCTCATGCAGAATATATTCTGCCAGAGGAAGCTTTGCAAGGAAAATTTATTGATACTTGGGTTCCTCTTAGTGG
The DNA here is from genome assembly GCA_907164885.2 of Dolomedes plantarius. Taxonomy (NCBI): domain Eukaryota; kingdom Metazoa; phylum Arthropoda; class Arachnida; order Araneae; family Dolomedidae; genus Dolomedes; species Dolomedes plantarius. Next base: position 26,969,113 of record OU015497.1, read on the forward strand.
TCGACAAGGTGAAGGCAAAGAAGGATCTATTAACATTACTGTTTACATAACTGTAAGAAATTTACTGTGTACTTGTATCTTGATATATTTTTCTTTAGTATAAATTTATTTCTGTGTATATTTTTCTTTATGTCCATTTTAATTGATTATGATAGAGGTATAATTCAGAAAAAAAATTTAATCTAATATTAAATGTGCCAGGGTTATTATGTCATATATGTCAGGGTCATGACAGTTGAGCCTTGGGATGTATACCTCTTCAATAGGGTTGTTTACCCAGGCAGGGTATTTCTTTTTCTTTGTAGACAGAGAAATTTTTATCTGTGCTATGTTTAACCCTTTCTTCTAGCATGTGATAAGCAATTTATGGTCGAATTTCTCATTGTCTGCTGAGAGTATTAAGCAAATCACATTTGCAAATGGCTCAAAATGCTTGTAACGACCAAGTTTATCTTTTTTGGTTTGGTAGACAAAAACCTTTTTCAAAATATCACAAGATAGTGTTACACATTTAATGCTAATGTGTTGACCTAAATGTTATAAGCTTTAATTCCTACTGATGGGAAGGCAAAATAGCTTTTATTAATAAAACAAAGTGTTGTCTCATTAATGTTTGATTTAATGAAGACTTCTTTTTTACTTTTTTAAAGAAATTTCCTTTCAGCTGGGAGTGTGGCAGCATTTCAGTATAGAGGTAGAATCTATAGTAGCAGTTTTTAAGGGATCTTTATTTTGATTGAGTTGCATTTGGTGTTATTTTGCAGTGGTTTAGCCTGCAAAAAACAATGAGGAATTTGCACGTTTCTTTATTTTACATTTATGATATAGAAAATAGAAAAATATGATCGAAAGCATCTTTTTTTTTTAGTTTTAGAACTCTAAAAGTTAACAAAATTTGTTTTTAAACGCGCACTATTTACTTTGTCTCAAAAACGCTACTTTTCCTACGCGGATACATGTGACGTCACAATGCACTATGGCGAATTTGTTTACTTCGGTGTTTGGATTGTGTTGCGTAGTTTGAGTTTGATATCTAGTGTTTAGTACCTTGCTGCACAATATAATACATTAAATATAATATAATACATTATATATAATACAATAAATATAATACATTAAATATTGTTTAGTACCTTGCTGCACAAGCACAACGGTAAATACACCTGGAAAGCTTTTTTTTAGTGTTCCAACAGATAATGTCAAAAGGAAATCATGGACAGTTGCAATGAAACGCGACGAAAAAAAAATCCTCATTCAATAATTTTTTAATTTAGCTATAATTGTGAGTTTTAATGTGATACAGATGATTTGCCAAATCATTGCAGCAAATATGAATTTAAAATACAAGTTTTGACATTTTCCACTTAAATAAATATTTAAATATATTTGTAAACACAACGAGTTTTGTTATGAGTTATATTCTCCAGATGGTGAATTCCACCTAACATGAAACCATTACGAAAGAAAATCATTTTAAACAAATTATTAAGTGTTATATATCATTGGAAAGCTTATGACCTCTAGAACTAGAACGTACTATTGCTTTTTCCTTATATTAAGTTTGTTTTGTAGGGGATGTAATGGGGAAATATCTATTTGTAAGTTTTTTTAGCAAGTAAAATTATCATTTTTATACCTTATTACTTACGTAAATTATGCCACTGAATTTAATTGGAGTAAATTTAATATTAATGTAAAAACTATAAAAGTAAAATAAATGCATGTTTGTGACTGTTTTGAATATAAATAGCCTAGTTAAGGGTACAGTTGCAGCATCATGTATTATATGTAACATCTGTTACAAATAGTTTTAATATTTTTTATTACAGAAAAAAATGACGGATTTTTTATGTCAAGGTTCTGATAAATTACAGGCATGTCTTGTGATGTTATTTTTAAAATTTTTGAACAAATTGACATAATAGATTCACAGATTTTTTTATCTTATGATGCTATAGTACAAATGATGTTCCATTTTATGTAGCATCCGTTACATTAAAGATTTTTTTTTTCAGCTTAAATACACCAGAAATAAATTTTGAAACCTGTCAAGTTTATCTTTAGTTTTTATCAGGAATTGGTTTTATCAGGAAAAAATAATACTCTCCTATTTTGAAGCATTAATATGCATCTCATAATCTTTTTATTATTTATTTTGTGTGTGAATGTTTCGTCCGTTACAATGGAATTCACCAGATGCTGGGTTGGGGGTAGGTGATGAAATTTTAAAATAAATACAATTTGTGTGCAAAATGTGACAAAAGCATAAAATATATTAATTATTTTGTAAGTTTATTTTTAATTAATCTTTTTACACTAGTTTTGGGTGCTAGTTTTTTACATAAAATGTATAAAGTATTGTATTAAAAAGATTTTTTTATAACTGCTGAAGTATTTCTAATTATTTATAAATTAATTATAAGCGGGGAAAGCTAATCATGGATGGTCTATTGTATCTACCCCAAACACACTATCATTAAAACTTTTAGATAAAATTAAATATAATACATAAAGGAACTCATCCAAAGATGCTGCACAATCATTGCATTGGACGGAAAGGACATTTTCTTCCTTTTCATTCAACTTGAGTTCCACACTGTAAGTCTTTTTTGTGACATTATGTTCTGGTGTCACCCTTGCATTGACTGTACAGATGTCTCCATCCCTTTTTACCTGAACATATCCTACAGCATTATCTCCATAGCCTTATCGTCCAAATCTAAGTAAAAGTAACTTTCTAAGTACTAAAGCATTAATTTAAAAATGTGTTTTTAAAACAAAATTATGGAGTTAGAGGATTGTTTAAAATTATTTTGAGTAGTAAACATTTGTTTCTTTGCACCACTTAGTATGTGATTAGTCAAAAGTTTAATTATCATGCATAGTTCAGATTTATTATAATTCCTTTACCATTTAAAATACACATATTTCTATGATATGAATGCAGAACACTGAACACATTCGTAAATTTGGTAGTGTTTTTAATTTCTGTCAACTTTTTAATACACAATTAAAAATACTAAATATCCTATAACAGACACTACTTGTAATGTTGCAGAGCTAATTAATTCTACAAAATTAAACATGTACTATGAATGAATAATAATAGAAGCTGTTTATTAAACTTTTAGAGTACGATATTAATTTAATAATACGCATAAACAATGTGTAACTTTAAAGTTTGTGTAAAGTACAACGCACGTCAGCGTTCTACAATCTACATTACATAACTAGAATAAAAAATGCAAACAAATATATACATCCCTCTGAACTTTAAATCCTCGTATTTCTACTCCCATAAAACTTGGATTATTTCCCGAAAAGGAAAACACTGCAAATGAATCCATTTTAGGCAGGTTGTCAGATTGCCCTTTTGCAAAACCGGGTAATAACGCCATGGTAAACAAAACAGAAATAAAACTAAGAATAAAGACGACGATAGAATATAATTTAAAAAAAAAGGGGGAATAAACAATAGCCACAAACTAAAATTAGAAAAATTAAACCAAATTAGAAAAAAAATATGATTTTAAAATGTTAGTTTAAGAGGAGGAAACGTAGAATCTCGCGCTAGACAAATGTAAACATTGAAGCATGGTGCATAGTGACGTCAGAACCAATCACGTAGCGTTTTGAGGTCACATGATTTTTCAACACTTTTCGCTTATTTTAAATTTAAAATTCTTATTATTTAGATCTATATATACGTTTTAATTGATGTTTTCGAACAATTTGATAACCAATCTGTTAATAAAAAATAGAAATGAGCATTTTCCCCACATGTGCAAATTCCTCATTAAGAGTTACTTTTTTACTTTCTAAAGAATGGATTTGATAGTCATCTGTAAAAGTAATGATAAAACTTATTATATTTTACTATTTGAAATATGTATTATGAAAATTTGATTTGAAATGTGATATTTTCATTCTTTTGTGGAAGGCTGATTTTACAAAAATATAATTTCCCATTTAATGAAGACTTCGTTATTCCTAGATGTTGATAGCATTTTATTTTATACAATGCGTGTAATAATTAAAGTATTTTAATGTATATTCTGTATCATTGGAATCTTTTTTATTGTTTTGCTGTAATAATAATAAAATTAAAAAAAAAATCTGGGTTCAGGGTGACATTTTAAATGGGTGACTAATCTAGGGTTAGTGAAAACTTAAATCACTTAGCTATTTTTTTTTTATCCTTAAACCTTTGTTTATGTGATTAAAAATTTTGTACCTCATATTTTTATTCCATGTAAAAATATATTTTTATAGCTTCATTGCTAATGTTGTATAACTATATGAAAACATATGATAAACACTGAAAGGAGATAAATTATTGTTATATATAACCTGTTTACCTTTTTTTGAAAGGGATAAAAAAAAAAGAAACTACATTTTAGAAAAACTTCATCCAATCATATTTGTTAAATTGTCATTTATTTGAGCCTGAATTGTCATTTATTTAGCAAATAATTATATTCATGTATTAAAACTGCATCCCCTTTTTATGCATTTGAAAAATTCCTAACTATACATAATCCTAACTATATATAACTATACATACTTTGCTTAATTGAAACTAACTCCTGTGCATAAGAATGTGAAGAGTTAGCTGCATAGTAGGTTTAAGCAAATATAAAGAGGATATTTCGTCTGTGACATTTTATGTGATAGGTATAGTTCTATTTAACTGAATCAACTTAAAACATCGGTGAAAAGGTCAAAGACAGATCAACCATTAGTAGTTACCAAATTAAAATTTTAAAATATAGCTTAATTCTTTTGATATGAAAGATTTTGCTGTTTAATTGCGATCTTGCTCATTGATAGTCAAAGGCTCAGTGCTTTCAAGAATTGTAATTTTTTTTCTTAAAGCTACTTTGAGAATCATGATATGATGTTTCAAATAATGTATCCAAGCTGAAAATGAACTTGATAAACATACAGAAGGTCGTTTGCACTTTATGGAAATGATTTTGATAGTTTAGTTTTATGTATAAATGCCATATTTTAACCTATTCCTCTTGGACATTTCTCCAAAGTCCATCTTCAGTGTTCTTGGATGCCACTTTCCTAAAGCTCGTTTTAATAAACCGAAAGCGAAAAAATCTGTTTGAAGCATCAGGTGATTTTACAGGTATTTCATTAAATGGGATATACTTTATTCCTGTTTCTAATTCTTTCTTTTCTAAATAAGCGGCAGTTGAATTAGACGTGCAACTGGAGGCTTTATCCATATGAAGCTCAACCTTTATCAATGTCCTTTCCATATAAGGCTGGAATTCTTCAAAAATTGGTTCTAAAATATTCTGCTGATAGTAGAGTGAATTAATTTTGGCTTTACTTGAGACTTTCTAGGATTTTTGATTTGTTGTTGTAACAAAATCCTGCAACTATCAAGAATACCTTTGAGAACTTTTCTGTACACTGATGAAGCCATTTCGTACAGTCATTCCCATCAGTTGAGCAATAGAAAATTGATTTTTTTTTATTACAGTCACTTAAATACACCTATGCCTCATCGACTGTTACCACAAATTTCCACTTTACAGCAGCTGGGTGTTTTTCATACAATTTTCTACAATTTGTTTTTCTTTCAGCAATATGCTTTGGCAAAAGTAGATGAACTTTAGGTTTAAACTTCTTTTTAAATTTCAAATCTTTATGAATGATTTTACTTAACGTGCCAAATGACATTCCTAGATTTGATGCAATGGATCCTTGACTCTGTGGATTTTCTTTTAGGATCAGAGACTTCACTTTCTTGATATTTACCTGTATTGAAACAGTCTTAGGATGAGGTTTTGCAGTCATGTTTTCATTTTTATTTTCAGTTAGACATTTTTTTTTCTTTCAAATTTAATATATTATAAATACGTTTTTTTTGAAATGCCATAACCATGATTTTTACACTGCTTTATAATTTGTTGATACGAATATTTCTCCTTTGAAAGCACAGTTATGTAACCTTTGAGCCATCTATCAATTTTAGGAGCCATTTTCAAAATAAATCTTTTATTTTACATTCCAATCAAAACAAAACAGTAGCAGATGATTATTCTGAAGTTGTCAAATTTTTATCTCAAAATGCAAACAACAAAAATAAATTACAAAATCGTCTCCATAAAGTGCAAACGACCTGTATTTCTGTCCTTGCTGGAGCTTAAGGTTACATATACTTTGGATGCTCTGCTTTTCCTAGAATAGGATCATAAATGTTGTTAGTTACCAGGAAAATTAAATGAAAGAGGGTTGACTTTAGGCAAATCGTAGAATTGTCAAAAAATTTAGGAAGCTTGGAACAAAACTATAGATTATTAAAACTGTAGTATAGTTAAAATATCAAATTTAGTTACCTACATTTTATTAGAAGAATTATATAAAAAGAAATATTTAATGTATCCAAATAACCAAATTAATTTAGTTTAATTTCAATATTTTGCTGTATAATGAGATTTTCAAGAACTTTTTTTAATCAGGTACGGAGAAAGGTTTTGTCAATTACATCTAGGATATTTTTGTTAAACAGATACCTGGAAAAAATTAATTTGCATCACTGCAAACAGTATCTTTATATATTGCTTAATATATATGGTGCATAAACATAACCCCCCTTCTCCCAAGGGAACAAGAAACGAAGAAAAAGTTATCGAGAGAAAATTAGAAAATCGTTGTGATCAAAATAAATTTTTTTCTCAATCTAGTTAGTCTACAGTTTGGGTCATGTAGAACAGGACTTACTCATATGATTATAAATTACTAAATTAGGTACTATTATGTAGGTATTTTCAACTGTGTGGCTCTTTTAAAACATATCACTCATGGTTCACCAGAAAATAAGTTATGAAATGGTTTGTTTCTGAGGGTTATTGAAATGTATAGAATGGAACCTCGATTGTTCCCTGAATCATCGTTTCCCTATATGTGTTGTTTACTTCATCCATTCCCAAAGATAATATTTCGTTATAGTCCCGCCTTTATAGTTTTCCCACATTGATCGTTTAGTGCAAAAGGTCCCTTTAAAAATGATCAACCAAGGTTCCACTGTATTTTTAACTTGTTGGTATGCTAAAAAATTTGTGTGTGTAAAATTGGTTTGTGAATGTTAAGTTTATTAGCCATGTATATTCATAGCATAAAATAAATTAAATTCATTAATGACTTTATTGTGATATTTTTTTTCAATAATTTTTTAAAAAATTAATATATTTTTCTGTAAATTTATTCAGTCTACCCCATATCATTCACCCATGATGCCTGCTGCCACTCCTATAATGGTTGTACCACAGCCTGCTGTTGCAACTTTGCCATATTACATGTCAGGTAACTACTTGCATATTTTATTTTCAGAATTTATTCTGTGTTCTTAAATTTGAAGAAAAGAGTTATCTAGGGGTATGAGGCATTTCTGAAAAAAAAAAAAGCTTAAAAACTATAATTTTGAAGTACTGATTTACAGATATAGAACTGAGCAGGGAAGAGACATGTATGGTGTAATTCCAGTATGTTGTGTAGGTTATAATAATTTTAGCATTACTTTCTTTGTATCTGAGATGTTAGATATTTGTGGTTTAGTGAGAGTTTCAATTAAGATGTTGAATTTTTACGCTGTATAATATGTAATTAACTGTGATAACTCCACTATGAATTCTACTGCCTCTTTAAAAAAATTTAGATTACTATTCTTGATAGATCATATATAACTGAGTAGTTAACACTCTGAGAACTATTTGTTACTGTTTCCTGGATTGTTTGGTTATGACTTGATGGACATCAAGACAATATATGTGCTATACTTTTAATATAGACTATGTGTATACAATATATTTCTATGACTATCTCAGTATGCTATCTCTCGGCCTGTAATTTCCTATTTAAAACTTGTGTAGGAATTTTTAAAGGGAAGTTTATACTCAAAGGCATCCATTACATCAGCATATTGATGTTTTTGTATTACTGCCTGTGTGTTGGAACTATTAATGCTTTATTATTAATAATCATGGAATTTAAAAATTTTTCAATCCTAATTTTCATTTTAAATATGCCTAATAATTCAGTAATTAACACTTGATGTAAATATTAAGGTTGATGGAGAGGCTTTTGATAGTTAATTTGAAACATCTTTATGTGATAAGATTAAGTTGTTTGCAGGTTTTGAATTTTCTTCTTGCCATGTGTCTTATTGACAAATACATCTCATTTTTTTTTTTTTTTTACAGTAATACAGCTGAATCTTGATTGATTGATTGGTTGGAATTTAATTTTTGGGCCTGAGAAAGATTTTTCATCAAGGCATATTGTACTAGTTTTTTAGTGCTCTTATGCTATGACTTGAATGCCCCAGATATCTATTTTAATTTAGCACGTTATATCACAATCATATAGATAAATGAGTTTTCTTTAATTTTTGTAACCCAAAAAGGAAAAATTATGCAGCATTAGAAATACTTCTTGGTTTATATCACTGTGGGTATCAGTTGACATTTATCCCCTTTTCTCTTTTCTTATTCATCAAATTCTTTGTTTGTCCTTTGATGTACATGGTTACCCAATCCTTCATTTTCATTGCCAGCTCTTTTGATATATTTATAATCTGAAAGGTTTAGTGCTAGGATGAAATATTAAGTGTTTTTTTCCTTTTTTTAAAAATTTATTTATTTCGTGTTTGTTGTGTTAAAATTGACTTTATTATATAGGATATCTCTGTAAGTTTTGTTATTTGAACATATTTATTTGTTGTTTTTAACTTAAGCATTTAACAAATCAAATATCGAAACAGTCATGAGTGAAAACTTTTGTTATTTTAATTAGGGGTATTATCAGTGGAGGTTGTGATAAATTAGTAGATCAAAAAAGGATCAGAACCTCAATAGTCCTTCTTATCAGATGGTTGTAGCTTTGACTTGTGGTTTTAAATTTATCATTTTTTCCGAGAAGTTAATTTTTTTGCAAAGACTTGTAATTAAAACTCATTTCAATAATAATCCATAGAAATCTAAATCTCTCTAATTCATATTACATAGTATGAGTTTTGTGAAACCCTGTTGCTTTCTGAAGCTACGGAGATAAATTGATCAAGATAAAAAATTTTTATTTTTTAAATTACTGATTTCAGCATCGTTTAGGGTGGAAGAATAAAATGTATTTTTATGAGAGTGAATAATTTTACATGTGTGTTTTCTAACGTCTTAATATGAAACTTTAAAATTTTTTTGATAAGACCTGATTTAAGCTCTTTTGTATTTTAATTTCAGCTCGACCTGTTGTCCAATACCCTATGGTGCAGCCAATGATGAACCCTAATTATGCCTATCCATCCATTCCACAACAACAGTGTAGACCGCCACCCTCTGAAGAAGATATTAAACAAGTAAATCTTAACATTAATTTTTGACAATTTTTTCATAAAATCAGAATAGCCAAGTTTGTAGGGCTGAGCAAACAATCGATGGGCTTAGGGATCCTGCCCATTGAGTTATATTTATAGGTCAACTTCGTAGATACTTTAATTCTCTATCCAGTGTTCAGATAGATTCCTGTTTTTAAGTATAACATACCTATTGTTTTCTGAAAATGTTAATGTCAATTTTAGAGTGTATGGCAGCTAATAATGATTATCTAATATCTTCTAAAAACAATAATTTCAATTGATGTTTTAAGGAAAAAGTCTTCTACATTTGTAATATCTTGTTTTTGTCAAACTTTTTAAGATAAAAATCATCTGTTATTGTTTATTTGTAATATTAAGTAAAAATTTTATTGGGTACAGATGCGTTATACGCACCTCACAGCCAAGTTTGGTGATTTTGTATTTGGTGTGGCAACTATGTGATTTGGCATGATTTTTGTGTTTTGTGGCAACCCTGTTTGTATGACTATTTACTGGGGTGTGCTCGTGGCAGTAATTATATTGATATTTTTGACCGTGATTTGTTACTGAAATTTATCATGGCGGCAATGTTGGTTAAGGATGTTGTGTCTAAATATCAGGGCCAGATTTTAGATGGCGTTCGATCGAGATTTTCACGTGTGAGATATACAGAATGGATTGTTAATGAGGCATAAGTTCACGGCTTTTTGCATGCTGATAGGAGGATTTTTTTCGAATTTTTATGGGATTTGGAATTTTTAAAATCGTCTTTTTTTTTGTGTGAAATGCGAGTCCAAAATGAAAATGAAGAAAAAAATGTGTCTGATGGTTTTGTTTGGGTGTGTAGAAATAGGATAGATGGTAAAGAGTATGGGTCGCAAAGAAGTTTGAGACACAGATCCTGGTTTATGTCTAGTAAAATGACGATAGAGGAGGTTTTTATTTTAAGCTTTGAACTATTGAATAGGAGGAAGACTTCAGATATCGAGTGATCTTGGAGATTTAATAACCAACCTTATGCAACTGGAGGCAATTTGTTAATGAATCTATTTTGGAATATGTGTGTAGTACGTCAGAAAAAATAGGTGGTGAAGGGAAGGTGGTAGAGATTGATGAGTTGAAGTTTGGGAAAAGAAAATATCATCGAGGTCATGCAGTGGAGGGGTAGAAAGGGGGTCAGGGAGACTGTTTTTAGTGGCGGTCGGGGATAGAAGTAAGGACACTTTAATGAGATGTATTAGGGAGTGGGTTTTACTGGGGACCACGATTTATTCTGATGGTGGGGCCTCTTATAAAGATATAGGGGAGGAGGGTTTTAAACATTTAGCTGTTAATCATAGTATCCATTTTGTTGATACGTTGTCAGGATGCCATACAAATACTATTAAGAGCACTTGGAGGCATGTTAAAAGCACATTACCTATGCATAATCGACTGCAGATTTTAAATTTTGTTTGTGTTTATATATGTTTTACCACCAATGCACAGAGACTGGGGAAGGTCCGTTTAATAAGTTTATTGAAATCGTTAGGGAGATAAAGTGGGAGGAGTATAAAATTTCTGTTAAAAGTGTTGAGTAATGTTTTGTATTTTGTTTGTTTTTTTTGCTATTTCTGGTATTTTTTATGTTGATTTTTATCTTGCACATGCGTTAATTTGCTATCTGAGGTTAAGTTAGCGGTTTATTTGAAATGAACTGTTAATATCAACAGTTAATTTAGATGTGGTTTGATGGACTTACATGTTGGTTGTTTTATGTGTTTGAGTTTTTGAAAACGTTGTGGTTGATTTAAAATGTGGTTGTTTGGAATGCAGGAGTTATACGTCTGAGTAAGTTAATGATATTTTATTTTCCCGAAACTAGATTCATCAATTTCTTCCCTTTCATTAAACATGTTGTGTTGTGTTTTGTAGAGTGTAGTTTGTGGAAAAATGAGTGACATGATTTAATTGACGATGTTGTTTAGGATGTATTTTAGGAAAGAGGTGTGTAATAGGTTTTTGTATGGACGTTTAAGCCCACAAATTAGCTGCTGCGGATTTCTGTAATGTTTTTGGAACTTTAATGTAACTGTCGTTAGATATATTTTTGTGTGTGTTTCAAAATAGCAGTTGAGGATTTCTGTCATGTTTTTGGAAGTTTAATAAAGCTTGCAGTAAGTCTGTTTTGAAGCTATTTTTATTTTTTAGTTGCTATTGATATTTTGTTTATATTTCTTATTTTAAGCCTAACATGTTTGCGGTAATGACCTTGGGGACACATTTCGCATTTTAAGCCTAATATGTCTGCGGAGACACCTTTGGTGACAAGTTGGTGACAAAAAATTTTTGTTGCCAAGGTAGGTGCATCTGGCACATCTGTTCCTTAAATAGTTTGGACTTAGCTGTTCACAAAGATAAAATGGCTGAATCTTTAAGGCTGCTATGTACTAACCCCATTGGATTCGCTCACCTCAAAGTTAACCTATGGAGAAAATTTGTCTACAGATTGCCGACTTGGATTCAAAGATTTTTTTAAAAAAAAGTACTCCATCATAGAGAAAGAAATTTTACATTTGTGTACATTTTTCGTTTTTTTTTAAAAATGCAATTAATATTTTAAAATTTAAATTATTCATGGAAAAATCTGGTATAGTCTGTTTTAAATGCTCATAAATACTTCGGTGGACAAAATTTATAAAATGAATCCTGTAGCGCTTTGCAGAAAAGTTCAGACTATTTGCCAATACCAATTTTATTTGATTATCAGCATTTATGTACCTGTAAATAGTTGACAAAATATGTAAATAAAAAATTTGGGGGCAGTGCTTAACCCCCCTATAGAGAGAGAGCCATTACAATCCCTGAAAATGTCAATCCTAAGGGGGGTGGAATTCTCGAACTGTCAACTGGACTCCTCCCACCAAGAGTCTGTAAGAGGAGGAAAAGGGAAATACGATTTTTTTTTCTTAGGACATAGCATCCTTAAGCTCATTAGACATTCGCTCACTCCTTTCAACAACGTCATACCTAAAAAATCGGCAATTTTTAGTTATGCCTGTTTTCAGAATGCCCTAAAAGAGTAGTATATCCCTGCAAGATCCTCATACCTCACCGCTCAATATTTGGCCACTAGAGAGCAGAATTAAAATTCATACTTTTCAACTTTCAAATCACTCTTCTGAAAAATCTTGTTTTTTGAGATATGACATTGTTGAATGGAGTGAGTGATATTTATCCTTCATAATGAACATCTGTTTAAAATTGCCATTTCTGAGCCTGGAAATACGAAAGTTGCACCATGTAAAGTAATTTTTAAAATTGTTTTTCCAAAGGTGATGTAAATTTGGATACCTTATTGGAATTGTTGAACTCCTGTGGTTCTGCCTGTCAGAATTCAAAATGCTGCACTCTCAATTTTTTCTTATGTAGTGAAATCACTACATATTTTATTCAAGAAAATGATTGTCCACACTTACATAAAAGAAATATAGATAGAGACCTATTGTAGATCAATAGAATCATAATAGAAAAAGACCTGTTAAGCTAGACATATAAAGGTTGAGAATCACTACTATTAACCCTTTCGAGACGGGCGCCTCAGTCACCGAACTGTTCTCTCGGGACGGCACGCTAACAAGATGCACTGTCCTTTGGGGATGGGCAATTCGTGCTGCTAGGCCTAACTTTGGAAAAAATTTGCATAAATTAAATTTGTTGTCCAATTGTTCCAATTTTTGGTACATTATGAGAGGAGCACTCAGGTAGTTATCAGAACTAAATTTAATACTTTATCATTATATTTTCCTTACAAATTTTATAAAATAAATTCGAGAATAATAAAACTTTTGACTTACCACAACTAAATATAAAGGAAAAAAATATCCAAACAATCAGATTTTATTTCACACAACACATTAATAAAACTAAAAATTATTTAAAATCTGTTTCATAAAAAACCAGCATGAAAACAATGAAAATGGAGCAATGTATCAAAAAGGAGACAGTGTATGATATTCTTTGAAACATGGGTATACGCAAAGACCTTCGTTGCATATCTCACACGAATAGAATGTCTGCTGCTGTTTTCTGGTTTTTATGACTGTTTACTAATGTAGCATCCGTGTATAATCCTCTTTTGATAAATATCGTTTTCGTTTTGCCATTATGGAGTAAAAAATTTTTCGCTAAACGATACAAAATATGCCTCTCAATGCTAGCCAAAATCCCAGAGGAATAAATAAAACCTGTAAAATGTAAACCATCTATCCCCGTATTGCCAGAAAAACAGAAACACAAAAAAGTATTCCACAGCATCAAAAATACTTCATTTGTTTATATCATCTGACAAAGTTAAAAGGCCGACTCTTTATTTACATTACTCAGCTTTCACGAATTTCGGCGTCATTCCAAAACAAAATACCAAAAATAAAAAATATTGCACAGGAATGAAGGTCAATATACGTCACTGTCGATAAATATCACTATAACAGACATAGGGCTACATCTAGTGGCCAGAAAAAATAATTTCTGTTCTATCTAAAAAGTCATATATGGTACACCTGTCCGCAGAGTCACTTTAAACGGTGATTCATATATGACACATCCGGCTGTGAGATAACGTTTGCTGCCGTTGCATATGTGACACGCTCGTCCCGAAAGGGTTAAGAAATTATAGGTAGAAAAAAGAGCATGAGAACAAAATTCTTCTCATTGGAATTAATAGTAAAAATTACAGTAATTAATAAATATATTTTTCAGTTTCAATAAAATAATTTAAACTATTAGACTATCGATTGAACATGTTTATGTGCAAGTTTGATAAAAACTTATTAGAAATTTTTCTTAAACATATATGTGTATATATCTTTAAGAAAAAATACAAATGAGAATATGAATATTATTTAGATATATATATATACTAGCATTATTGCCCGGCGTTGCCTGGGTAGATATATAGGTATAAAATTTTTCATCCATTCCATCAAAAAAATACTGGGCTGCACCCCCGCTCTTATGTTCATCTGGCCAGTTGTGTTTATTTGGGGAGCCAGGGCCAAAGGTCATTCCCAACCCTCTTCCTCCCGTGCATTGGAATTTGCCCCCCCCCCCCCCCCCGTCCCCTCCCAAACCATCTCTCTTAACGCAGCTGGTTGTGGTGACGGGGCTCCACAGGTGGTCGCGCACCTCTTAGAGGCACAAAAATCATTAAAAAATTAATTTAAAAAAAACTAATTGAGCCCCAAATTTCGTTTTTCCTGATTTAAGTTTCTTGGGTTCTAAACATTAACTGTGCCGAATTTGGTCCCGGTGGGTGAAACAGTCTATGATTCTATAGCGGACAAACAAACAGACGAGCACTTTTATATATATAGATTTATATCTATTATTTTCCTTCTTTTTATGTTTCATTTCTTTACACTAAGTAAAATGCCATCAAATCTAAATTTAAAATGTTGACATGTTACTATTTCTTTTTAGCTCCAAGAAATGTTCCCATCTTATGATAAAGAAGTAATTCTAGAAGTTCTAGAGAGCAGTGGAAGGAACAAGGAGCAGGCCATCACTTCCCTTCTTGCTCTATCTGAAAAGTGATCTGAGATTGAAAATTTGTTAAAATTGTGATAGCTCTTTTGTATTTGATCTTTTTTTTTCTGTGTTCAGAAATTTATTCAAGAAAAATTTATATCTGTATTAAGAATTAGCTTTTATATATATTTTTAAGCCTCTGCTAATATATTAGTGTATTAGTAGATGATGGTTGTTAATAATTGTTGATGTATTTAATGCTATTTTGTGCATTTAATTTTGATTTCCATATTCTACATTTTTGTTTTCCAGTGACCCTGTGCAATGATTTAAATATCTTCTATCCTGCCTGAACCAGCTTTGCTATATTTGTAAAGAAATAAAGGCTCTTTTTTCAGTTCTTAAGAGGTTTCTTTGATGTTTTTGTAACTAAAATTCACCTTTCAGAAACTTTTCATGACTATATTATAAATTACATGTTGGACTAGTAAAAATATAAAAATTAAATTAATTGTAATTGTTGTTTTAAAACTTCACCTTGATTCATTCAAAGTTTGTATATAAACTATGACAAACTCTGAAATTTTTGCTGAAATAAGCATTTTTTTTTCATGAGCCAGTCAAAATGAACAATTAAAATATTTGTTCAAATAGGTATAACTAAACTGTTCATAGTTCTCATTTTAAGTACATTAATGTCTGTTCAGTACCATTCACATGGTAAAGTGGTTAGCACTGTAAGGTTCCATGCAGTGGGCTTGGGTTCAAATCCTGAATAAGGTTTGGTCGTTTCCATATTGTTCCCTCATAGGGAGCAATGCTGGCTCACCTATACGGAGCTCCCACAGTAAAGTAGCCAGCAAGATTTTGTGGTGAATAAAAAAAGGCGAATGTCTCACGACAAAGTGCCTCTGCATTAGAAAAAAATAAATGGTCTGTTCAGTTGTCTTGTAATACTGTAACCGTGTCAAATATATAACTTCAAACATACATGTTTGGTTTGTTTGCATTGTCACCATTAATTTAATTGAACTTGATTATTCGCTCACTTATTTTCGTTAAGTTTTAGACAAACTCAAATGTTTGAGTGAGATTTGTCATTGCAGTTGAAAAACAATTATCGATGTGCCTAAAGATGTTAATTTTCATGTTGTGTGAGAGTAATAAATTCACTGTGATCAATTAAAAAATTCCACTTTTGTTTTATTGGTGTGTATGTGTTTAAACAGTACTTAATCAGTTTCAGTTATTTCACCCGAAATTAAACCAGAAATTTCAAATTTTACGCATGTAGTGTTTTCATCCATTCTTCAAAAAATTTTAAACTTTCTTATTCGTTATTTTGGTTATTAATTGAAAATTTAAAAATTATATTTCAGGATTTAAAATAGTTGATAGTATTTTTTTTATAGAAATATCCATATTTCTTTAAAAGTAATATAATTACTTAAAATATTCCCTGGTTTGGAGAGCCAGTCATGTTTTACAATATGAGAGCTAAACTGACCAGTACTTCCAGCTGAGAGCCATTTCTGAACGGCTACAAACACCTATGCCTATTAAGGATTCAAACCTGCTTTGGTTTGAAGAATCGCTCCCTAGCCATTCAAGTATTAGAGAATGATATATTCAGTTGAATATCTGGTATTAGACAAAGTTAGACCGTAACACACACGCATAGCTAGTATAATACGCTCGCATGGGAAAGAGGAACGAACGCCTTTGCTTTTTATTCTCATATCCTCCTGACCTCATATCTCCCTTATTTTGCCTCTGAACGAGTGCAGTTGTAGCACATGTACAATTGTGTAGATGGTCACCGCATGTATGCAGGCGAGCTGTATTTGACTTATACTATCAAATATTATTTTGCTCCCTTGTAGAAAATTTTCTATCTAAAACCAAAAAAAAAAAAACATTTACTTCCGTACAATTTAAGTCGTAAAAATCAAACTGATTCCTTCATTTTAAAAGTTTGTATATTTTTACTCTATTTGAAATGTACGTTCAATGCGTATTGTTTAAACTAGAGCTCCTTAAAATTCAGGATAACTCCTGATCGTCATCTCATTTTCCAGTTCCGCCAAAACATACACCACGCTATACATCTTTAGTAGTTTCAACACCAGTTTACAAGACAAATGATGTTAAAACTTCCCTATTCGGTTACTTTGAGAATTCAATTATATTTCTCTCTTGTCCAGTGGGTCCTAAGCTTTTGTTGATCAGAGACCACTTGCTTGCCCCCCCCCCCCCCCCCACAAAAAACAAAAAGCAAATCTTCGGGGGACAGGGATCATTTTTCAACCAATGCTTTTAGAGGTAAAAAATGGGTTTTATTTCCTGAATAAAAGAATTTGTGATAATCAGCTTTAATAAAAAGTTACAAATAAACTTTATAACAAATTGAACGTAAAAGAAAAACTTAACATGAAAGCCTACAAAAACTTAAAAATGAACGAGATTGTGCTTTACTAGCTGTAAAATGCCAGTGATGATGCAATACGGATGTGACGCTGCAAATCCGCTTCACAGAAAATATATTAGAAATTTTTAAGCAGTATTAAGATTTTTTTCGTACTCGAAATGTCAGGAAGTGGGAGAAATATAACAATTTTTAGAATTTGAACATTTTTTTTTGCTCCCAGTTTTAAAAAATTGTCTAAATTCGCGGTTATTTTAAACGATGAAACCGTTATTTATTAATTATTATTTTTTTATATAATCACTCCTCGCGGACCACTTATGGAGTTCTCTTGAACCATTAGTGGTCTGCGGACCAACTCTACTCTAGTCTAGTACATTACATTGGTACATGCCAAAGTATAATTCGAACTAAAATGTTTTGTAAACTAACTATTTATGCCTAATAAACTTTACTAGAGGTATAATTTGTTGTTTTGTGGATGTGAAAAGGTATGTAAAATTTTCTGTCATTGAGCTTTTAAAACAAAATACATTAGTTTTCCCAAAATATATTTAAGAAGAGATCCGAAAGAGCGTTTCTTTATGCATCCAAGTCAAAATGGCGCCATTTAGTCAGAGAATGGGCAACCTCGTGCGCTAGTTAGAATATTTATAGTAGCCTTATTTTAAATAGTTTAAGCAAACGGTTTGAACTATCACACTTTTTTTTGCATATATATCATTGCGGTTGTGTTAATACGTGAAAAGACTGTTACGACTTAGGCACACCCGCATGCAATTTGCCCAGACTTTTTAAAAACATGGTCTTCTCATAAATGAACTCAAGGCTCTGTTATTCATACAAGCGCGCTTGACAGTTAAGCCGTTAGGCTATGTTACTATCTTCTTTCCCAAACCTCACAAAACTACATTTTTGTTCCTTGCATCCATATACGTAATCTATATACATTTCTTGCATCCATATACGTAATCATTCACTCCCTTGTCTCATAATTTAATCGAGAAATAGGGATCGTACAATCCCGTTTCAAACAAACTGCGTGGTAAAATCAGTTCCGTAAAAAATTGGATTTAAGATTTTGCCACCGTTCCAGAACTTTTGATGCATTTTAATCAAAGTGAAGGAGTACGTGTTTTGAATATTTGGGTAGATATATAAAAAAATTAATGTTCAAAATTTTATGCACACAAATTAAATTTCTTGGGACAAATATATTTTTTGAAAAATATTTCGCTGAAATCATGGGAGAAAAAATTAGTTGTGAAAAGAATTAAAAAAATGTTTGTTAAAAACATTTTTCTTGAAACTATTTCCCTTCCCGAGAGGCTATAATTTTCTAATTTTAGAGCGAAGAAAGATTATATTTGAGTAAGTTTAACTCTCCGTTTTCACTTAGATTTAACAAGCCAAATTTCGTGTGTCTATTTCAGTTTGTTCGAGGGTTACACATACAAGACGTACGACAAGGTAAGGCTGGATATTTTCATATATTTTAAGACATGGCCAAAGTGCAGCAAAAAAGTGAAGCACTGTGGACAAAAGACGTCTGGTCACAATGGTTTAATAACAACCGAAATGAATCCTTTGCACCTAACGACTTTCTTCGGATATAGGGCAATATCTCGCAGCATGTCACATCTCAACTTTTGCAGATTTTACTTCTTGTTTGGCGAGGAGTGGCAAAAAATTGCATAATTTAACATGGCGTTCTATGAGCATTCTTACAGCTTGTTGAATAAAATGCTCTCAGATTACGCAAAGTCTTTAGATACGGTATCTAAACAAAGGTATATCACTAAATTAAACATTCAGGTACAGCCCGGAAAGGTTTATTCAGTATGTGACCCGTATTTATAGACAGAGGAAGACTGGAGTTACGATACAAGACGCTGGCCTGAAGTAACTTATCCTGATATCTATACATATCTCAACATAATAATAATCATTCTCAACGAAAGAATGATTATATTCTCTTAAACCTTGTGAAATATTAAAAAAAGTGTTAAAATACCTGTTACATACAACTAATATGAGGAATTTTATAAATAAACTTAAAAAATTTAACTCAAAATGAAGGTATCGTCCAAAAACACATGCAAACGCATAGGAACTGCTTCTGTTTTCTGCCACCCGTTAATGACGTAGCCAGTGACGTTGCGACGTTTCGCCTTAATAAGGCGAAACATCAGATAACGTTCTTTTCTGTTAGGAATGAATCATTCATCTAGACAACAATCCTTTACTCATTGACACTGAGTGAGTGTACAACTAGAGCCGTAGTCCCTGGACTTTTAACTTTGGCGGAACTCAAGGGAGCCTATAAGGCGAAACGTCGCAACGTCACTGGCTACGTCAGTTTTCGTCTACTATAGATCACGTGATTATCGGGCGGCAGAAAACAGAAGCCGTTCCTATGCGTTTGCATATGTTTTTGGACGATACCTTCATTTTGAGTTAAATAATTTAAGTTTATTTATAAAATTCCCCATATTAGTTGTATGTAACAGGTATTTTAACACTTTTTTTAAATATTTCGCAAGGTTTAAGAGAATATAATCATTCTTTCGTTGAGAATGATTATTATTATGTTGAGATATGTATAGATATCAGGATAAGTTACTTCAGGCCAGCGTCTTGTATCGTAACTCCAGTCTTCCTCTGTCTATAAATACGGGTCACATACTGAATAAACATTTCCGGGCTGTACCTGAATGTTTAATTTAGTGATATACCTTTGTTTAGGTACCGTATCTATAGACTTTGCGTAATCTGAGAGCATTTTATTCAACAAGCTGTAAGAATGCTCATTGAACGCCATGTTAAATTGTGCAATTTTTTGCCACTTCTCGCCAAACAAGAAGTAAAATCTGCAAAAGTTGAGATGTGACATGCTGCGAGACACTGCCCTATTTCCATAAATTGCATCTTTTGCTCGAGGAAAATGTTTGTAAGTAATGTAGCTGCTATAATTCAAATTTTTATGGTAGAACTTTAAATAAATGGTCTAAGAAAAGAAATTAAAAAGAAAAAAGTATGTAAACTGTGCATATGTAATTACATTCAAATCTCAAAAGATACAACAAATTGAAGACTTTTTTTTTACGTGCCTTGTTCTTTTTTTCTCCATAACACTAAACTTTTATGGTGCGTAACCAAGGATTGGAATCACTGACTTGGGGCCTGTTCACATAGCATTCCGTTAACGTAAGTGTAAAAGTATTGAAATATATTTAACCAATGACAAACCTCCAAACGATTAGCAACGAAATTGTTAAGGCCTATGATTGGTTTATTTCCGTCTCAGCGCCAAGTATCCTTTTACGTTTTCGCTAACGGACTGCTATGTGAAAAGGCCTTTACAGTAGAAGGGCAGTTATGGTGTGTGGAGGGGCGCCATACAGATATACTCTCTGTTTAGTTCATATTTTTATTAAAAAAAATGAATTCTTTTAAAAAGAGATATGCTGAAATTTTTTTCTATAAACTCCCGATAGCTTTATACATGTTGCATTTCATTTTTAAAATGCTATATTAGAGATTTTAAATATTTAAAATTAAATTTATATCACATTCCTAATATAGAAAGTTAAGTTTTTACCGACCTGTAAGATCCGTGCTCAAAATCGATACTTGTGCACATAAACTCCAAATTAAATAATTCAATTAAACGGAATAATACTTTAATTACTTTAAACACACTGTGGTTATCGAACAGTTAAACATATTATACGGAATGTAAAGGAGTAGAAGCTATTTACATATTTACAAGCAGAGAGAAATGATAATGGCGCCCGCTCAATCCCTGATTCAGGGGTGTGCTTAGAGTTTTGGCACCCCTGGGCGAAACACATTTACTGGCAATCAAATTTCTCTACTGAGTAATGGATCTTGTGAGACAACCCCGATTCCCCCCCCCCCCCCCGAAAAAAACTGCATCCACTACTGATTTTACTAAATATTACTTTTAATGCATTACGTTTCGATACTAAAAAACCTACATTCTAGCTACGTAAAAGAAAATTATACATAAAAATACAATTGGTCCACTAAAATATAAAATTAATCAATTTCTATGAATAATGAAACAATGGAAAAATTATTTACACGGTTTAGAAAATGTAAATTTTTAAAAACAAATACTTACATGTATGAATTTGTTGGTTATAGAGCAATTTTTCTTGCTTTCTGAGCAGCAAAATTGTCTATTACAAGTGAAAAGTCCGATCAAGACGATGAGAGATCATCTTCATCAGAAATAAATGCCAAGGAGGACAGGCGTACAATCCGTATTCAAAACATACTGATTGTACCTGCTTAATATTTTCAATTCTTCGAGAAGTAGGAAATAAAATCCATTATAATGATAGTGAGAACAAGTAAAAGCCATTTTTTGCTTACCTCACTCTTTCAGCCTTCAGACCCCTTTCTTCCCAACAGGTTTGGAGCGCATTTACTTACTTGTCTTACACTCCCTTGAGAAATGTCTTTTCTATTGTTTGCTTTGATTAGACCAAACATTTGACCAAATGGTATTAGTATTCGTTCAAAAAGATATGTTTACGCTTTTCTCAGTTTGCAACTATTCCGTGAAAACCGACAGATTCCAACAAAACGGTTTATAATTCTTCAAATGACTGTATGTAGTGACTGACAGATAGTAGAAACTGATATTGAAAATAAGGACTGATTACCAAGGTTTTACTATAATTGAATTGAAGATATATCATGTTTTCCTAACCGAGAAGCTTTTCGAACCAAAAGGGTAGTTTGTCAATTAAGATTCTTTATACGATTCTTATAAAAAAATCGAAACATGTATTTTTTTATAAGTTGAATTATAGAAACCGCGAAAAATGAGGGATTTCTTAAAAAACCTGTAACATTTAGAAAAGTGTTGCGATGACGAATAAAAATGGCGGCCCTACATTTTTAGCGGCCCTGGGCGGTTGCCCAGTTCACCCCTAAGCACGGCCCTGCCCTGATTCAATTTTAAGTCAGTACCGACACTCAAAGAAGCATGTATAAAATTTAGTTTCTGTTTTACCACATGAACCCCTGTGGTGTCATATGCCCAGGCGACATCCAGGCGTATATAGAAAGAACGTGGAAGTTATACAACGGAAAAGATAAGATTGGAATAGAATTAAAACTGGTGGGGGCGTTATTATTGCTTACACACACCCACACACATATATAGATATATAGATACAGATATATAACCCAAAGAGAAATAGTTATGTCAGTAAGAATGCTGAACAAACTGTTGTAATTATTTCGACCCTATACATCGGAAATGGAAACTCGGTAGATGAAGGACAAATGAGTTATTAGTCTTAAGACCTAACACGGTTGACATGCAAAAGAGTAAAAGTATATATTAACTAATGCGGCGACGACAGCGTTTCCTTTTGTTCGGTGAGCTTTTGGCGGAATGAATTGCGTGTTCACATTCTCTCTTTTCATTATTTACTTTTCTCTTGCAAGTGGTACAGCCGCAGGAATATGACCGACGCAATATTTCTTCAGAAACATCTTGCTTTTTTTTCAGAAATATTCGTAACTCCGGCTTAATAGATTGCCGTGTTTCAGTATGACATTTATATGCTTTGCTGCTTTGCACAAGCGAGGTTTACTGTTGGTGTGGAGGATTTTCCAAGGGAAGTATTGACGTTACTTAAGAGGGTGATAAAAATGTTTTAAAGAAATCGAAAAAAATAAAACATAAGCTATGGAATTCTATTTTCACATGCACGTTGGTCAGTACTTGAACCACCAGGGAAAATCTATTAAATGTTTCTTTCCAAGAGGACATGTGTAGTAAGAGCGTTAAGGCTGCTGTATACTAATTCTATTGGATTCGCTCACCTCAATGTTAACCTATGGAGAAAATGTGTCCAAGGATTGCTGACTCGAATTGAAAGATTAAAAAAAAATTGTACTCCGTAACAGAGAAAGAAATTTTACAACTTAAGGCCTTTTTTCGTTAAAAAAACGTAAATAATATTTTAAAATTTAAAGTATTCGAAGAAAAAAAATCTGGTATAGTGTGTTTTAAACGTTTATCAATACCTTTGAGGGAAAAATTTATAAAATTACTATTTGCAGAAAAGTTAAGGCTATCTGAAAATATCATTTTTATTGGATTAGCAGCATTTATGTAGCTGTAAATAGTAGACACATTTTCTCCATAGGTTAACACTGAGGCGAGCGAATCCAATAGAGTTAGGACACAGCAGCCTTAATGCATGTTTTTCTCATAAAATCTCCCACACTTAAGATCCAGTGGATAGATGAGTCACTAATGCTTTAAAAAAGACATATTTGGATGCTGAACATTCGTACTGAGAATCGCTGTCAGCTAAATATCAAGAAATATTAATACCACAAAGTATTTATACCTTAAGAAGGTTTCAAACCACCTTCTTTAGAGAGCCTATGAATTTGGGCAAAAATTGGTGGCCCTGAAAATGGTCTTAAAAAAAAAACCTTACATAGTACTGTAATAAATTAATCTAGGACTATTTTACCTTCCTTTACAGATTCATTGTCATTTTAGCTTTTTACGAATTCTCACATTTTTAAAATTTTGTTAACCCCCCCCCCCCTCATTCTTATCTATTGCTATCATGTGTGGTCGGATTTTATCTCACAACATTTCAACATCCCATGACAAGCTGGTTGTATCAATACATCGATAAACTTGGCTTTGGTTTCATTCCTAGTCATTGCATGACATTGTGCTAGTTAGGCCAGTGCAGTTTTCACTTTCCTTTTTTGAACTCGCCAGAGTATTTAAAGCAGTCTATTTTGAACACAGCTTTTTGGCTTCAGCAGTATTGTCTGTAATCTTCTTTTTGATCGTAAGTTATCATTTTATACATATTTTCTCTGGAATTTGATTTAATGTAAGTGTTTAATATTATATTATATTGTGATCGATTGAACAAACGTGGGATCATGATGTTTAAAAGTTTTTCTTGCATTCTTTGGAGACCTTAATTTCTTTTTATGTTCATGTGTCACATATAATGTTATACTGAAATAACAAATAGTATATCTGTCTCTCTCTCTCTCTCTCTCTCTATATATATATATATATATATATATATATATATATACAGTGGAATCTCGATCGATCGTTTTCGGATCCATTGTTTTTCCGTATGTGTCGTTCATTTTATCCAGTCCCAACGATAATATTGCTTTGTTATGTTTCCGCATCTATCGTTTTCCCGCATTTATCGTTCATTTCAATCGGTCCCTTGAAAAACGATAGATCGAGATTCCACTGTATATATATATATATATATATATATATATATATATATATATATAACAAGTTGTTATGTTAAAAATATTTTCAAATTTCTTTTTTTTTCCACTAAGTTAATGCTATTGATTACTCTATGTAATAGCGATTATTTCGGACTATTTTGTATATGATGTTAATTTTGCTGTTACATTAAAGTATGCAAATATTTTTCAACTCTATTAAAGGTCAGAAAGAGCATACGGTTAAAAAAAATATTTTACAAAATTAACGTATTGCAATATGGTAAAGTTTTCACCCGCAATGTTGCAGTTATTTGTCCCACCAGTGCTTTTCCATCTTGGAAAACTCCTAGCTGAGGATTAAAATATGTTGTTCCTCGAGCTGTTGATTAAACAATCCACCACTAGTACCTGAAATAATCTTATAGGTATGTTATTGCCATTTTTATGAATGCTTTGAAAGTTTAAATCATTTTAAAAATAAAATAAAAGGAGCGTAAAGTTGTGAAATTTGTCCCGTTTGTTCTACGGAGTCTTTGTTAAGAATTTTCCTTAACTGTGAGTTTCTACTACAATTCGACAAGCTGATGACCACACACACACACACACTTATATATTATATATAAATCAATGAAAATATTTATATTATCATCAAAAATTTTGAAATTTTCTAAATATTTGAATTTTCTAAATATTTGATATAGAGATATTCATATTTATACATTAAAGAATAAAATAACGGGCCAAAAAGGAAATAGATATAGAAGATATTAAGAACGAAATATAATCTAAGGGGCCTGATAGTCATGAATATATAAATATAAAGAAAGTCACTGTAACTGAGTTCATCATCTTATTTAAGTGAAGCAGGAACTTGGGGAAAAAATTGGCACAACAAATTCGTTGATATTGTTTTCGGCCTTTTAGTTCTTACCGAAATTGTTTCCCTTTGTATTATATATATACCTCCTATAGGTATCCATTCTACAGCACGGCATCTTACAACACGGTTTCGCTCTAACACGATAGGATAAATTGCGGGAACCCTCGTATAACACTGCAACCTGTAACACGGTTTCGCTCTAACACGATAAAAAAATTGCGAAAACCTTTGTACAACACTGTACTTCTACAGCACTAGATAACATGATTTTTGTTTAACACATTTAAAAACTAAATTATCTTAAAATAATGACGGGAAGAAATAATAAACTATAGTGGCTTTACATGAAAATGTATAAGCAAATTATAATTTATTCATTTAAAATTCTATAAAATTACAAGAAGGCCTAAGCTTAGCTGAAAATCTTGAATCATTTTTCTTGAATGCCGACCCTTCCGCTGAAAGAAGCCGAAAATTCAAAAGGGAGCTGCAAAATTGTCTATCTCTATACCATGAAATCTACAATGACCTCGTAAAAACCAGGAAACAAACCAAAATTATAGATTTTTTGCAGAGGATAGAAGGGGCAAAAAAATATAAATGAAGAAAAAGGTTCTGAAAGTGAAGGTGATATCGTTCAACCGAAAAAACGTTCTCGTTTGATTGTACTGGGCAGTGATGAGGAAGAAATTTATTAAATTAAGGTCGCATTAAATGAAAATAATATTTTTTGTTTCTTTTCGTTTTCTGTTATACATACAAATTTTTAATAAAAATTAAGTTGCTTATATGGAATTTAAAAAAAAGTTTGTTTTTAATAAGTTTTCGGAACGTAACCCCCCTTTATGTAGTGGCTCTGGGTCTCATATAACACGGTTTCACACAACACGGCATTTTCTAGGAACCTATCTACCGTGTTATAGGAGGGTTGCCTGTATATATATATATATATATATATAACTAAACTCATGGTGCAACAGTCCACTGTGGACCAAGGCCGGCGGTGTTCTTGATTGTGGGCTTGGGGTGTCATATAGCATATGTTTCGGTCAGGTGATCAACTCGACGTTGGACCTCCAAAATCTAGTTCCCAAGCATGCTTGGTTCTCATTTTATCGACCCATTCAAGGGATAAAAGGCTGAGTTATAATATCTATCTATCTATCTATCTATCTATATCTATATATCTATATATCTATATATATATATATTCGCTCACTCCTGAATATATATATATATATATATATAGATATATAGATATATATAGATAAAACTCACTCCTTTCAACAACGTCATATCTCAAAAAACAAGATTTTTCAGGCGAGTGATTTGAAAGTTTAAAAGTACATTGAAATGTATTGAAAATAAATTTTTAATTCTGCTCTCTAGCGGCTAAATATTAATCAGTGAGATACGACGATTTCGCAGGGATATACTACTCTTTCAGGGCATTCTGAAAACAAGCATAAATAAAAATCGCCGATTTTTGAGGTATGACGTTGTTGAAATGAGTGAGCGATATATATATATATATATATATATATATATATATATATATATATATATAAGAATGGTAGATCAACGAGATTTACAAGATTGTGGTCAGTCCTTATTCTTTCTTTTACGGTGTCATTTAACATTATTTTTTTATGCCTGGAGAAAATTGCTATGATATGTACTCCATCTTAATTTTCTAGAATATAAATAAAACAATATTGGAATGAAAGACACGTACTGTGGATTTGTCAACACATCAAAATAACATAAGCGCGTGTTTTAACCCTTTAAGAGATAAAATTATCTGCTTTACAGCTATCTATCAAGTTTTTTCACTTTCCCTATTTATTTATCTTTCAACATAGAAGTTTTGATTTTTCTTTCATTTGTTTAATTTCTGGAGTCAAATTCATTTTTTCTACTTTAATTTTGAAATCAACATATTAACAATATATTTTATAAATTCTATCTCAGGAAATCATTCCCTCTGTAGGCACATATCTCATCCATTAAGTTCCATAAATGTATGTATCAGTTTGGAAATTCTTCATTTACTATCGGTTTACATAACAGTTTGGTTATGTATTTAAATATCTTAGTTTAAAATCAATAATTTCTTCCAAAGATTAAATTTTCCCCAAAAAGTTGTTTTTGTACTTATTTGTCGTTCTGTTTCAAATTCATGCTCTTGGATTGGGTTTTAAAAACTCCTTGAAAGTGACTATTTTGATATTTTGGACTTCTGTTTGCCTAATTCCATTCCCCCCCCCCTTCCCTGGAATTTGTTTCAGATTAAATTCTTTTCAGCTAGCATAACATCTGTAATCGATTTGAAAAGACTGCACCGATAGTATTAATCAGTGCTGAAATCACTACTGATAGCTACCAGAATTCATGGAAACATGTAGAAAACGTATCTTTTTATGACGTATTAGCGTTAGTTGCAATTGGTTATCTTAGTTTTATTGGGAAAACTGTTGAAGAAAGGAAGTTCTGTACAAGTGACGGTAAATGAGCAGCTCTGTTCAGTAGCGCACTCAGGATTTTATTTTACGAGGAGTCGAGTTGAACTGATAAAAACGTTTTTTTTAATGCAAATTCAATAAAATTCATTGTAATTATAAAAATGTATTCAAAGAATAACACCTAGTTTTCTTTTCTTTTTACTAAGCTCTTTAACTACGTAGTTACATTAATCTCTCTGTGTATAAATAGCAAAGCCAGGCCGTTCAACCGTGATTGTGTCACGGTTAGGGATCGTAAATTTCGCATAAAAAATATCGAAAATTTGCAAAAAAAAAAAAAATAAATAAATAAATACAATATATAAAATTTCGCATTTATTCGCAAAAAATACATAAATTAAAAAATTTCGCATTTATTAAAAAAAATACAATTTTACTTAACCTTTTCCTTACGGGGGATAGCATGTATCCCAAGAATACTGGAATCCCAAGAATGTGCAAGAATGAATATATATATATATGTAATATATATATATACATATGTAATATATATATATATATATATATATATATATATACATATGTAATATATATATATATATATATATATATATATATATATATATATATATATATATATATGTAATATATGTATATATATATATATATGTAATATATGTATATATATATATATATATATATATATATATATATATATATATATATATATATATATATATATATATATATATATATATATATATATATATATATATATATATATATATAACCCCATTAATGGCCGTTCTTTCAAAGGGGATATGAAATCTCCCGTTCTAAAGAGAGAATCGTAAAAAATGGACCCCCTAAGCTAAAGGTTAATTGGATAGTTAAGTATCAAAATTCTTAGTTAAAAGCTAATATTGTAGTAGTCTCCACATTATGTTCCTTAAGTATTTGCCTTCTGTCATTAATTACTATGTTGTACATACTAAAATATCTCAGCATCTACTATGTCAACGGGACTAAGAGGCTTTGTATAGCTGCTTTTGCAAAGTTAAGGTAGCAGCATTTCGTTGCAATTAAAATCTGCATAACATCAACGGGAGTCTCTTGGTTGACAACTGTAAGTAGCTGAAATATCCTCGACTTTGACGCTCAAGAGGCGTTCTTAAATCTACTAAATTGCTCCACAAAACTTGATGGTTGAATTTTACAGTTAGATTCTTAAGTTCGACTCCGGTACGGACAAAATGTCCGCGTGAAATTCGGAGGAAACCCGAAAGAGAGTGAGATTTCTCAGTTAAAGACCGCGGATGGTCTTAGTTAAACAATTGTGTAAATAAATTATTACTATTATTACCTAATTTCACTTAAAAAGTCATTTATCACCGAGTTTTTGCCGGAAAGTAGTAAAGAAATAATTTTCGCATTTATTCATTCCTATCGGCAAATTTCGCATTTATTCGCATCTATTTCGTAAATACGAAAATTGCGTATCCCTAGTCATGGTGGATCTTAAATGGGTCCTGAAAAAGTGTAAGGTAGAAAATGACATTTCACTGACGCATGTTGTTACCAGAAGCGTTGCAAATATTTTCGACAAGTTATAGATACTAGGATGTATCATTCTGTTACACCCTGAAACTGCATCAATGGCATTTTTGCATGGAGCTACTGCAACGGTTTTTCAAATTTTTCAAACCACAACTTGATATTGGCGTTCAGTTGTAGAAGGGCAATCATGGTCGCTGTATTTGTAGAAGGACATCATGGTTCATCAATCGTAGAGGGCAATTCAGGGCAGCTGTATTTGTAGAAGGTGTAGAGTTCGCGTGTTATTCAGATGCAAATTTCTGGTAGCTGAACAGTGCAGGCCAGTTGAAGTGAGTAAAGAGCAGGTGTCTGGTCTATTTAAGTGACACACGCTGAGTTGGCAAGAGCCCAAGAAGGGAGTGGAGCTTTGTACGGTAGCGCGTTACGCTATTAGTAGAGATATGAAAGAGTCGAGAAAAGTTAGATTGAAGGTGATAGCGGTAGTTAACTGATAGAGCACGTATTAGTATTTAGCCTAGGTGGCTGCACGATTTCGATAGTTATTTCAGAGCCCGATGGTTACGGGTATTGTTAGTGAACGTATATTCTGCCTGAAAGGGTTCGTTAGGACTTTAAAGTTCAGTTTCTTAGTACCGCAAGTTGCGGTACTGTTGTGTTATTATTTGAAGCCCCAAGTCGGTCTATGTTAGTCTACCTTCTATATTCGGTACTATGTTAGTCTACGTAGAAAATAAAGGAATTATTTATATTTATGCCTATTACTTTATAGTGTGTCTGGACCGTTAGAGGATTCACAGGGTAAATAAGAAACAGAACCATATAAAGGCAAATCATGGTCTTAAAATTTTGTTTTTTTTCTTTGGGGGGGATGCCAGGGCCTCTTGCACCCCCTTTGGGTGCACCACTGTTTCTGGTTATGCAAATTAGTTAAAGACATTTCGACCGGAGTGCTTATAGAGAGCGATCCTTGAATTATTCAGGACAACGAGCAGACAAATTAGCGTTAAGTAAGTTCTATTCCTTTCTCTTAAAAGGGTTGAATATGACTGGGTATCCGTTGGTTTTCTTGCCTGTTACGAAATTATTAGACTAACTTCCTCCTCTCCTCCCGAAGTTATACATCTGAGGGTTGAAACGAACGAATGTTAGAGTCAGAACCATGTTCCATAGGTGCCATATTTGTACCATGGATTTGAACCATCATCCAGTCAGCTACCCCTGGGCCATGAGAGAGAATCTCATTTTGAACCCCATTCCTCCCAAGTTCTAGATCTTATTTCGTTTCCATAATCATGGAATTGCGGAAAATAAGATTCATTTTAATACAGTGCTATTTTTATTAGAAAAATTAACCTAGTAAAATTGAAATCCTAGGAAATTTAATCTAGAAAAATAGAAACTATAAATCCTAGAAATTTATTCCCGAAGAAATTATATTTCCTAGAAAAATTTATTCTAAAAAACTGAAAAATTATATATTATATTTTACCAATATTTGAATTATTATATACATAGACAGATGATATTTGAAATATTGTGCTATTTTGCCACTATTTGACAAATGATGCTTGAAATATTACATAATAATTGATTTTGACTAATATCAGTCGAGTCATTTGTCTGTGAATTTCCCATACTGGGAATTTCTGCTTATGGGGCAGCATTTTTTCCCGATCAATCGAAATATCATTTTGAAAACTTAACCCAGAAGTTTAAATTTTCGTGTATGGTATTTTTATGTGAATTTCAAAATATATATTAATTTTGGTGCTTACTTGTGAAGTTGTTAAGTTTCACGATTAAAAATAGAATATTGTAGCAATATTTTAATACTTTTCAGAAAAGGGAATTTTCAAACTAACATTTTTAGAAAGTTCTCGCGGAATCTTTTAATTTTCCCGAAGATCTGTACTTTTAATTTTGTTTTATGTTGTGTTACAAATATCAACTACAGTGTGTAACAAAATTATAAGACCACTGTGGATTTTGTGATTTTTACTATAAATAGTATAATTTTTAAAAAATTAAATTAGGTTGATGTTAATAAATGAAATATAAAATATATGTATATTATTTTTAAGAGATATTTAAATATACTAATTATTTTATCAACAATTTCAAATTTTTCCAATCAAATATCTCTAACAAAATTATAAGACCACTAGTTTAAACAATTTTTTTTAATAAAACTAATATGATGTTGATCCACCATTTTTCTGAATAACTTCAAATACTCGATTTTTCATTGAATTAATTAGGTTTTCGAGCAAATATTTAGGAATTTTGTCCCATTCATCCATGATAGCTAGTTCCAATTCATACACAGAATCATACTGACGGTTATTTGCATACACTTGACGAGCCAAATGGCCCAACAAGTTTTCGGTGGGATTCAGGCCTAGAACTTGCCTGGGCTTGGCCAGTTTAAGACCTCGATTTTTCTTTTTGAAACCAGTTTTTAGTTGATTTAGACACATGGCATGGCGCATTGTCTTGCTGAAATTTCCAGTTTGATCCTCCTAAAAATGGGCCAAAAGGTATAAGGTGTTGGTAAAGCAGTTGTTGATAACAAATGGAGTCCATTTTTCCAAGAACTCGCTGCAGATCACATTTCCCATCATATGCAAAAGCTCCCCACACCATCACAGAGCCACCACCCATCTTTCTACTGAAGAAAACCCGAGGTTCCGTTCGTAAATCATGTCAGTAGGAAATATTACCGTCCGGGCCATCCAAATTAAATTTTTTTTCGTCGGAAAAAATAATATTTTTCCAAGCAGCATCCCAGGTCATGACTTCCTTTGCCCACTTCAGCCTTCCTTCTTTATGATACTTTAACAGTCTTGGTTTTTTTTTTTAATTTCCGAAGAGCAACATTTGGATTTGATCTTAAAGTGCGCCAGACTGTCTTATATGAAATAGTTTTACTTGTCTGCTGTGTTATTTTACGAGTAGACGAGTTCTGTTTCGTTGCAAGCTTGAAAATTCGTCTATTATCGTTAGCTGATAATTTACTCTTTCTGCCAGATCTTTTATATTTTCCCTAAAAATCTCTTTTACTTAAAACGATATGAATTGCAGTTTTAGAACG
>OU015497.1:27006683-27029183 GCA_907164885.2 Dolomedes plantarius
CCAATCTTACATTTTCCCAAGATGAGAGACCGACGGCCTCAATATTTTGATCTAAAAACATCCAGTAGCATAAAAAAAATCATTGTACAGTATCGGAAAAATGAACGAAAAAGAGTATTTAAAAAAGTCAAATTAACAAAAATAATAGCGTTGATACGAAATTTTGAAATTGATACGGTATGTGATCCCGCTTACAATAAACAGCGGGATTTAATATTATTGATTAAAGTATCAAGTAAAAATTATGGCAGCACTTTCTACTCCTCCACCAAGGAAGTTCTAACCCTTAGTACTTTCGGAGAAAGTTCACGCATTGCAAAAGCTCCTCTTAATGCGTCTCAAAGAATTTTTGCCTTAAATCGGTAGATTTGGCCTGTCACTTCCTTCGGTGAATGTCGTCGATTTCCAAGAATTCATCAATCAGTTTATCTCTGTGAGAATGAGAATAATCCCCTTTAAAAACAAAATCAAATGAACTCCTAAAAATCTTCATGCAGGGCTTTAAGTATTCTTTTTAGTACCTCTTGGCTGTCACTGAGTCTTCTGGGAACTCGTGCAAAGACGTACTTTCATTTGACACGATGTCATTATATTCCCTTAAGTGAGGAAAAATATTTAGTTCCTCGTTCCCTCCAAGTGTAGAAGTCTCGAGAATCAATAAATATTACACATTTCCATTGTTGTTTTCTTAAACTCTTATGTTCTCTCCCCGTATATTCACGCCGAGTCACTAAACATTACTTAAGCATGCTGTTGTTTATTTTAACTCTTAGCCCGTCTGCACACGGAGCAACTCAAAAGAAACTGATAACCGACTCAAATCACAAACCAGTCCGTGATGACCACAAACCCGTCCGACGGGTTTGTAACCAGTTGCGCCGTGTGCGTGGCTCCATTCAATTACATAGGTTACGACTCATCACGGACTGGTTTGTGATTTGAGTCGGTTATCAGTTTCTTTTGAGTTGCTCCGTGTGCAGACGGCCTTAAGTTTTCTCCAGGTATTATCAAGCTGAACATTACTAAATATTATACAATCCTATTATTGTTGACTTTATCTCTTCTCTTTCCTCCAGATATAAATACGCCGAACATCACTAATTATTTAGCGACGTAAATTTAGACGGACACAAAGCATTGGTTTCCCTGCGAAAAAGATATTTCTCATGAAGTTGTCTGGTGCACGGTTTATCTTTAGACAAAGGTTCTGATGGCAGCTAGCAGCTCCACAGCTTGGCATTTAATATCCCGTCCCTATGTACCACACACAGACAAATTTTAATCTTCTTAAGGCATATCCATTCTTTTTCAACCTTGTCCCGCTCTTAGAAAAAAAAACTACCAGTATCTTTATGTTGTTCTAAAAGGTCTCCCAGTTTTCTAAAAATATATTCACATTTTGTCGCAGACATTTTCCTTTCGTGGAAAGGTGGATCTTGCTGCCTAGAGTTTGAGCGTTTAATTCATAGAGTGAAATCCCGTTGTGACACCTGTGTTAGGGTTAGATAGGATCTCATATCCTAAGTAGGGTGAGGAATGCATTGTAATTTGGGAATAATAAATTTCGAAAATCTCTTCAAGCCCCCTTTCCCTTCTTTCTGTCCCAAATAATTTAGTATCATTTTTCATTTAAAAATAATAAGTGCTTATAATTAATCCCTGATTATGAAATTCGTACACTGAGAGCGAGATACGTTATTTTCCATAAAAATTACAATAAATTTCACTGATAGCGTTTAGAATAGCGTTTAGGTAAAAAGTTGTTGAGAGTGTATGGTTAATTTGGACTTCACGATATGTATATTTATGCACAAATAGGGATACTTTCATAGTATAGATTAAAAACTGCCCTTCAATTGTACATTATACTCCTTTTTTTTGCGTGAAAACCATTTCTTTCATTCCTCTATTGTTTACATACTAACAATTACGGTCCACAACATTAACGTTTAGCTTACGGGGCCCATTTTCCCGAGTTGGTCTTTAGAACGGGAAATTTCATACCCCTTTTGTAAGAACGGTCATTAAGGGGTTTATATCAACATTTTCCTTACGGGGTGGGATAGCATATATCACAAGAATACGTGCCCAAGAAGGAATATATAAATATGTATATATATATATATATATATATATATATATATATATATATATATATATATATATATATATATATATATATATATATATTTATATATATATATATATATATATATATTTATATATATATATATATATATATATATATTTATATATATATATATTTATATATATATATATATATATATATATATATATATATATATATTTATATATACATATATATATATATATATATATATATATATATATATATATATATATATATATATATATATATATATATATACATATTTATATATTCCTTCTTGGGCACGTATTCTTGTGATATATGCTATCCCACCCCGTAAGGAAAATGTTGATATTCATAAATTTATTGGTTTTTCCTATAACCCTGTTCAATATAATTCCGCCATCAAGCAGGAGCTATTCTCCGTGGAGTTTACTTATCCTATCTCCTTTTCCAGGATTTCCCGAGCAGTAGTGTCAAGTTATGGCTTCCGATCTGGTGCTGTGCGAGAGAATGAACGACGTTGTACTGAAGGTCCGCCACCAGGACTTCACGTGGAGAATGCCTGCTCATTCCCTCTTGCTCGCCAACAAGTCCCCCGCCTTCCAGGAGATGATAGAGGATAGGGCCGAGGACGAGAAACCGGCGCTTCTCACCCTGGTCGGGGTGCACCCGAATACAGCCGTGGCCGTGCTCAAGTGAGTGTGCTTCATCGCGATGTGAAGGGGGGTGTGCTCTTCACTCGCCGCTCCGTGACAAAAATGGACCGAACAAGGGTGGTTGAAGGTCTCAACGAGCTTCTCCCTGCATAAGTTGTCAGTTCTCCCTGTGCTCAAAGGGGGGAGTTGATAGCTCATTACGCTTTAATATTTAGGGCTTTCTTTCGAGCAAGCGGGTGCAAATAGAAGAGAACGAGGGTGTTTTCTTGCTTACACTGAATTTCGACTGAACTGTCATTTTATTTACCCATAAAAGAAATCTCGCATAAGCAAAATGGGCAATAATTAACCCGTCATTTTTGCTCATTGTTCCTTTCCACTCTGAAGGGCAGGAATTATGTAAAATATTAATTATAAAAAATTTCGCTTCGCTAGTAGCGAAAACAATCAGAGAATAGCAAAATCACATAAAGCTATAATAAGTATTTATTATTAACTATAGTGAGGTATTACAGTTTTTCTATTGCCATAATGTATCCAATCGAAACAAAGCTTCTAATAACAAGATGGACAGTCTATACTTAAATTTTGTAAGCAGTTCATTGCTTAAGTTTTGTAAGTGATGTGTTTATGACAAGGGCCGAAACCTCCCCCCCCCCCCCCCCCAAAAAAAATAAAAAAATCAGGTAGTCTCTTCTAACGAAACTACCGTGGGTTATTAACGTAGGATTACTTTTCGTTGCTTACCACTTTTGTATGTATATATATATGTATGTGTTATGCATATATATATGCATAACACACACACACACACACATATATATATATATTATATCTATATATATATAATTATATATATATATATATATATATATATATATATATATATATATATATATAGGGAGTCCATAATTGAAGTCCCACTTTCAAAAGGCTGCAAAAAAAGAACCACTGGTCAGAATGACTTCAAATTTGAACTGGATATACTGGAAGAAGGGGGAAACGATTTGGCATAATAAAAAAAGTTCCAAAATGTATCAATAGATGGCGCTGTAGCATTTTGGAAACTTTTTTTTACTATGCCAAATCGTTTCCCCCTTCTTCCAGGATATTAAGTTCAAATTTTTAGTCATTCTGACCAATGGTTCTTCTTTTGCAGCCTTTTGAAAGTGGGACTTTAATTATGGACACCCACCCTGTATATATATATATATATATATATATATATATATATATATATATATATATGTTAGAGGACCGTTATGGAGGATCGTAATCCTACGGTAAAACAAACACACACACACACAGGGGAGGCGTTTAGGTTCATCTCCCGCCACACAGGGGAAAAATTAGAAGAAAAATAATTTCAGAGTGTTAGAAGCATTTATTCTTTTGACCTTTGCTTGAAGCTTAAGAGGAATTGCCATAACTTTCCAGATCTGAAGGCAGTATTACGAGAGTGATTTCGTAGTACAGCTTTAGTGAGTCAATAATTTGTGAAGCGAATCCTTTAAACTTGGTAATGCAACTATCAGTAGATTTTTCAGACATGTAATCTGGACAAAAAACGGACAGTTAGGAAAATATGGGACAAATATTCATGGTGGGAAAATAATTAGCATCGTCTGATGAATAAACCATTACGCTTAAGAAAACATCATGTGTTGTCAGCCTCAAAAAGAAAAGGGAAAAGAGGTGAGGAATGGCATTCCAGTTGTGACTTTTTCCAATTGTAAAGCATATGCCCTGATCTACAGATCTTGATTACTATGGTTCGAGACTTTGAAATGGAACTTCATCGTTATGAAGCAGTTCTATACAAATAAATAGTTGCCATGTCTGAGTATAATGTAACAATAATGAAAGTCTTAAATCCTGTATTATTATTCAATAATCGTTAAATTCTATTTGAACAAAAACTGACAAAACTAAATTAAGTGAAGTACCGAACGTTTCAAGCATTTTATCCCCAATAATGCTTTTACGATCCAAAATTTAATCTCTCGTTTCTTGTTTTGCTCTTCTTAATAAAGTTCAAAAGCTGAAAGTTTTTATGACCGGAAAAGCGTCTTTGGAGACGATTTCACGTCGAAGATAAAACCTGTTTGATGCCAAGATTTTTCGAAAAGAACGTGATAATTTCGTCGTTATTTTTCATTTATCTACGTATTTTTGTAAGTGGAGAGAGCATTAATACCGCGCTTCAGAAAGAAAATTTAAAAATTTCTCTACGAATGGATTTGAAAACACTTCTTGTTCCTTCTTTTAAAAGTTGAAAAAGTCATGAGAGGTGTCAAAAGATCTTATTATACTTCGGCGTTGAAAGGTAAAACGAAATATTTTTGCTTGTTTCACGAAAAATATTATATTTTCAATAAACATTTGTTCAGCGAAGGAAAGGTTTTGGTTGGGTATATGCAAGAGAGCATTGAAATAGACTCGTACTTGTACCTATACACTTGATAATAAATGAATTATTAGGAAAGTTTAGGAGTTATTAAACATGTTTTTACACACACACACACATATGTGTGTGTGTGTGTGTGTGTGTGTGTGTGTGCGTTTTATAAATGTATATATACATATATGTATTTATGTATTTAATATAAACAGGTGGTTATCAAAATAATGGAAACACTAAGACAGATCATGAAAACCTTTATTAATACGGCGCAGGATCACCTTTGTCATGTAATACCACCTGATTCACCTAGGAATTGGATTATACAAGTCATGAATAGTGGTTAAGACTATATTATACCATTCTTCGAGGAAAAATAATGAAAGTTCCTGTAGAGATGCTGCGGGGGATATCGATACCTGGCTCTATCCGCTTATACAGATCACGGTGGTTGGATGATATATAGTCGGGGGGAGGGGATTGTACAGGGCAAGATAAGATATTTGACTTCTTTTTCAAGCTCTTCAAACCAGTACTTAATAGATTTTGCTGTATGTATAGGGGGATTATCATACTAGAGAACGCCATCTCCTGCAACAAACAATATTTGCACCATAGGATGGACTAGTGAGCTAAAATTTTGACATATTCCTTCCCATTCAATCTCCCTTTTAGGGTTACACTAGGGCCTAAAGAAAACCATGATATGCCATCCCATACCATGATAGATCTACCTCCATGATTGACAGTTGAGATGAGACAGCCAGAATCTTACGCTTGTGTAGGTGTTCTCCAGACATACGCACGACTTGTTGCGAGGAACAATGTGAATGATTCGTCGGTCCAAATGCCGTTTTTGACATATTACTCGACCAGGATTTGCGCTCGTGGCACCATTGTGGATGATATTTTGTATTGGCATCTATTACAAGTGGCTTGGTAATTGCTACTCTTCCGTTAATGCTTTGTTTGCGAAGTTCCCTTCTACCTCTAATGGTTGATATCGGAACATGCAGATGCAGATTGAGGTCTTCGGTCATTTTGGTTGCAATTGTTTTCTTTCTTCATGTCACAATCCGCTTCAATATCTCGTTCGTCTCTTTCACTCAGCTCTCCCTTTCGTCCACTATTCTGTTTGGCAAAGGGTGTTTTTCCTTGCACTCTGTAGACTATCATGACTTTCGATACCATGGCTCGAAAAGCACTCATTAGCCTGGGGGTTGCAGTAATAGATACTCCAATTTAAACGCGCTCCAACAATTTGCCCTTCTCGCAAGGTCTGCAAGATTTGACATTTTACAATGTTTCCCCCAAAAGCACGATGCCCTTAGCTTCATTACTGCTACCTGATAGTAGAATAATACATACACTATATTATATAAAAAAATACCGGTGGCCAGACTCATTTTTTAAGGAATACGAAGCACATTCATAAACACCACTAATATTGATAAGTGTTTCCATTATTTTGATAACCACCTGTATATATATATATATATATATATATATATATATATATATATATATATATATATATATATATATATATATATATATATATACACATACATACACACACATTCCCGCTTACTAAAATTCCAACACCAAGGAAGAATTGTCGGATTGTCCTGAAATTTGCCAGACAGGTAGTTTATCATAGAAAGTGATAAAGATTAAAATCTGATTTGCCTATGCAAGTATGAAGCGCGCTTAATACGTGATAAAATGTGTCTTGGAGGGTATTAAAGAAGTCCTAAAAAAATTAAATGAGAAACACTATTTCGATGAATTTATATATTTAATATATATATAAAATTATTATTATTATTATTATTAGCCTCTTTCTAATAGCACGAATACATGCCTCGTCGCAAAAAGAGACGACATTATGAACAGTTTTTAGAGACGAAGAGTAATTAGACTGAGAGAAGGTAACTTGTCTTATCTTGATATTACTGTTGTATTGGACGAAAAGCTAGTAAAACTTTGCATACTTAGAGACAATGGGCTCAAGAAAGTTCTATACGCATCGTCGGGATTCATCTGGAAGGGTACAGCAACATTCATAACCTTTGCACGACAATTGAGAATAGTGGGGCATCATGCGCTGTCTGACAGCACTGTTCGCTAACGATTGCTGCAGTGAGAACTCGTGGCGCTACGTCCGTTACTGTGACTACCTTTAACCCCATGACATAGACATTTGAAGCTCCAATAATGCCAGAAGCAGAGACATTGGAAAGATGTATAGAAGTGAGTCTCGTTTTCTCAGAAGTCAAGATTTAAACTCGAGAACCATGACAGCCAAATTCTTGTTCGCAGATTCAGTTGGGAACGATAATTAGAAAGGCACATTCTAGAGCATTATATTGGCACTGCTCATGCCTGATGCGTATTTGAGGTACTATGAACATTTCACGGTACGTGTAAGAGTTCTTGAATCCAGAAGTCTAACCCCTTTTACAGACCCCCCTTTCAATTTTCCGAATTATTCCACGTTTCTTCTGTGACCAACAAGTATCACTTGTTCTTTACCGGCTTGCTCGGTCACCCGATTCCCCCCCCCCCCCCCATTGCATGCGTGTGGGATATGATTGCTCGAAAACTGGCCCGCATGTCATCATCCACAGTCACAAATGAAGAATCGTGGAAGCGTGTTGAATCTGCGTGAAAGGACATTCCACAGACAGCTATCCAGGGTATTTATAGATTAATACCACGCAATGTGCCAGCAGTTAAACCTTCTAATGGTGGACACCGGAAATACTGATTTTAGTGAGTTTCTTTCAACTCCCAGATCGTAAATTCATTTATTATTTATACATACCTTTACTCACATAAATTTCATTGCTGTAACTCAAGTTTTTGTTGACGTTGCAGTTTCAGTGAATAGGGCAGTGTCTTGCAGCATGTCACATCTCAACTCTTGCAGACTTTACTTCTTGTTTGGCGAGGAGTGGCAAAACATTGCATAATTTAACATGGCGTTCAATGAGCATTCTTACAGCTTGTTGAATAAAATGCTCTCAGATTACGCAAAGTCTTTAGATACGGTATCTAAACAAAGGTATATCACTAAATTAAACATTCAGGTACAGCCCGGAAAGGTTTATTCAGTATGTGACCCGTATTTATTGACAGAGAAAGACTGGAGTTACGATACAAGACGCTGGCCTGAAGTAACTTATCCTGATATCTATACATATCTCAACATAATAATAATCATTCTCAACGAAAGAATGATTATATTCTCTTAAACCTTGAGAAATATTGAAAAAAAAAGTGTTAAAATACCCGTTACATACAACTAATATGAGGAATTTTATAAATAAACTTAAATTATTTAACTCAAAATGAAGGTATCGTCCAAAAACACATGCAAACGCATTCTGTTTTCTGCCACCCGATAATCACGTGATCTATAGTAGACGAAAACTGACGTAGCCAGTGACGTTGCGACGTTTCGCCTTATAGCAGCGCGGAATATAAAATGAATTTCGTCTTTTCAGCTACATCTACAATGGCGAATTCCCGGCCGACGTGACGGCCGACCTGCTGATCACGTCCCAGCGCTACGGCTTGGAAGGTCTGAACCACAACCTGGAGGAGCGCATCATGTCGGACGCGACCGTGGAGCAGGCCTGTGACATCCTGGAGGAGCTGCACCAGCGGCAGCCCCTGCAGCGCGACTGCGCCATCAAGTCCTCCTGCTACAGCCTGATCGAGATGCACGCCCTCACCGTGTTCGGCTCGGACCTGGTGTTCCGGTTCGACAAGATGGCGCTTGCGACCCTGCTGCAGTCGGACCGCCTCAACGTGCCGGACGAGGCGTACGTGTTCTGGGCGGTCTGGCGATGGGGGCGTATGCAGAGCAGCAAGTATGACCGGTCCCTGAAGGACGAGGACGTGCAATCGTACATCGACGATCTCATCGTGCTCCTCAGGTAGCTTTCGATTAGTCAATTTTCTTTCGACTGCGCGATAAAAAAAGAGACACTAGTTTGTGGAGAATGGGAGAGAGTTTGTAATTTTGGTCCGTATTTCCTTTAAGGGGATGGTGGACCTTTCAAAATGACTTTTGAAATTTTTACCACAGAGATATGAAATTTTGTATATATATTCATTAAAGTATAACAATATTAAACACCTTATAAAATTTTATAAATATTTTATAATTAAAAAAATTTAAATTAAATTACCCTTCTTTAAAATGCTCCTTGCGACTCAATTTTAAACTTTTACCCTTAATTTTGCATTTATATTGCTTATAAATACTTTCTGAACAAAGTTATGTATTTTTTTGTACTTTCGTTGAATAGTTAATTTTTAGAAAATATTTTTATGCTTGTACTCTGAATTTTCGCGAAATTTTTGTACTTTTCTACACTAAAGTTAAACTTTTATAACCTAAATGACCTCGAATCCTAAAATGGATACACAACTTTATTTTGATGTATTACAGGAATCTTTATCATAAATTTCATAAAATTTCGTCAAAAATTATGACGCGAGGAGCATTTTAAAGACTTGCAAATCTGGAAATTTCTCATTTTGAGAAAAAGTCATTTAAAAGATAATTTTTTATCTACCTTTAATACTTACTACTCTAAAAAAGCCACCAATTTTTCATTTTTCTTTTCACTACACATTTTAAATGCATTTCATTCCAATATTTACATGTTTTTAAAATATTAATACACTCCCCCCAAAAATTCCAATTTTTGCTCGATTTTTGATAATTTGAAAGTCCACCATCCCCTTAAGGGGAGTGGTCACTTTTAATTACCTTTAAAAGTATCTTTTTTAGTCTTGCGTTCGATTGTGTGTACTACTCATGATTTTTGCTTGATTTACATGAAATTTTTTGAGTAACTGCCTAACATACTGTTTATTATATATATATACAATATTTCAAGGTAATTAAAAAAAATAAAATTATTTTTTATGCATAAAAAGTGAATATTTTTTTTAAATCGAGCATTTTGCAGTCAACTGCTGTGCGCATTCTGTCAAAATAAATTATTAAGGTACAATAATAATTGTTTACTATATGTGATTACAATACTTCAGGCAACAATATCCACCAATATTATTGTAAAATATATTAAAACATTTTAGAACGTGCTATTTTTAATTAGAAATTTCAAAAATGACTGAGTATAAGCTTATAAAAAAATTCTTTAAGAAAATTAAACTATGTTAAGGTTTGTTGCCTGAAGTATTGTAATCACATATATTAAAAATTATTACTGTACCTTAATAATTTATTTTGACAGAATGCGCACAGCAGTTGACTGCAAAATGCTCGATTTAAAAAAAAATTATTCACTTTTTATGCACAAAAAATAATTTTATTTTTTAATTACCTTGAAATATTGTATATATATATATATATATATATATATATATATATATATATATATATATATATATAATAAACAGTATGTTAGGAAGTTACTCAAAAATTTCACGTAAAACAAGCAAAAATCATGAGTAGTACATTCAATCGAACACAGGTCTAAAAAAGATCTTTTGAAGGTACTTAAAAGTGACCACTCCCCTTAAACTCTTTCTATTCCTTTTGATAAAATTGTAATTTGCTACTTCTAAAATTGCCACACTTTTGACAGATATGAATTTGTTTAACGTTTATTAGAATGTGTCTTTCTTAAATGGCTTTCATAATTATCATCATGACATTTTGAAAAGGAGCAGATTTCAATACATGCAGAACTGAGTCTTGAAACTCTTCTATCGAATGCTTTGTTATAATTTATCATAAAGGAATTTAATACTTGTTTTAATATAATTATTTCTCTGATACTTCCTAAATATTAACTTTGGTTATAACACAATGAACTGTTCATATCCACATGATAGCGAAAATAAATAAATATTTTCTGTTCAGATCCAAAATAAACAAAATATCTAATTTCGCTAAGTTAAAATACATGCTTACTAA
The DNA here is from genome assembly GCA_907164885.2 of Dolomedes plantarius. Taxonomy (NCBI): domain Eukaryota; kingdom Metazoa; phylum Arthropoda; class Arachnida; order Araneae; family Dolomedidae; genus Dolomedes; species Dolomedes plantarius. The sequence goes on from OU015497.1 coordinate 27,017,816, forward strand.
CCTTTATGGTGTCAGATTTAAAACGTATTGCTTGCTAAAATTTCAAGCCCAAATTTAAATTTTCTGACGCTGAAACTTTTACACCATGTTAAATCTTTATTAGATTTGGATCCTCTAGAAAAATTTGCTGTCAATGACCGATTTATCTCGTCTGTTTCGGCTGCCTGAAAAAAAAACACCATCCCACTTTTTCTTTAAAAAAAAATTATTTGTTCTTTTTATTTCTTAATTTCATGTTTTTGCCTAGCTAATTTGTTTATTGCCCATTCTCTCCATCTTGTCTTATTTATTTATTTGTATATTTTATTTTAATTCTACCTTCGCGTTTCCTCATTAAACGGACATAGATTTGAAGCTTTTGTTTATCTAATTTGTTTACCGCTTTTTCTCCCCCCTTCGTTTTAACGTAAAACGCATTAAGGTATTAAGCTACTTATTCTAATTAGATTTTGAATGAATTTAATCATTAAATTTTGTAGAATCCTTTTATTTATTTTTATATCTAGCCAGATTTGCTGCCTGGACGTTGGTAGGTGTGACGAGCCAGAACAGGGTCGGTGTGCTCTTTCGGGCTTTCTGACACATCTTTGGTTCTAAACTGAACCGTTCTAGAGTTCCTGAAGATTTAGAGTCCAAAATCGTTGGTCAATCAGCTTATCTGAGCAAGGAAAAAAAAAAAGAAATCTAAGCTTCTAAACTTGCTGATTTCTTGACACCGTGAGCTCTGAGTTTGCCATTTCTTCTTCCATTTACCGGGTGTCCCAAAAATAACCGACGATTTGAAAAATCAATTAAAGAAAAATGGAAGGCTATAGAAATATGCGGTTTGCTGCATTCTGCTTAGGTAACCAGGGAATTTATTCTGACCAATTTTCAAAATTAGTTACAAAAATTCGTCAACAGATGGCGCTGCTGACGGGGAAAACTATAAAACAATGTTTTCTAAATAACCACCGTTTGCAGCAACAACGTGGAGCCGTCTGAGGTTAAAATTCGCAGACGCCCGTGAAAACATTTCAGTTTGAATGATCTGACAAGCAGCAGAGATGTATTGTTCCAGTTCATCCACAGTTTGTGGATTGTGACGATGCACCTGGTCTTTCAAGTACCCCCAAAGAAAAAATCGCATTGCGTCAAATCTGGCGAATAGGGAGGCCAATCCATGCCACTTGCGTATGCCTCTTGCTTTGAAAACATTATTTTATAGTTTTCCCCAGTCAGCTGCGCCATCTGTTGACGAACTTTGTAACTAATTTTGAAAATTGGTGAGAATAAATTCCCTGGTTACCTAAGCAGAATGCAGCAAACCGCACATTTCTATCGCCTTCCGTTTTTCTTTAATTGATTTTTCAAATCGTCGGTTATTTTTGGGACACCCGGTATGTTAAAAATATTTGTTCTGTAAGTTCAGGAGGCTGTACAAATAGCTTTTTGTTTCCTAGGAATTGTTCCCTGAGGTGTAGAGAGGGTATACCTTCTGTTGCTTTAGCCCGTTTCGACAGGTGCAAAGGTCGCAGAAGTCTTTACGTTTGTCCTCCAGACATACTGAAGCATTCCCTCTCCCTGAGGCCGTGTCCTTCCTTCGAAGACATTATACCCGCAAAGCCGACGGAAGATGGTCCCGTGTGCATCCAAATCTCCGTCGAGAAAGACGTCATGTTGGTCGGAGTATCTCTGGAAATGTGCAGTGTGGAAAGGTATAATTTTCTCTTTTACCAAACTAATCGTGACTTTTAGTGAAAACGAGTTTTTAAAAAAATTTTAGAACGTTTATTTATTTTAGATGTAATATTCCTAAATTTTCATTTTGAATTCATATTAGTATACAGTGGAACCTCGCATAAAGAGCATTATTTGTTCTAGAGTCTTACTCGTAATGCGAAACACTCGTTAAGCGAAACAATTTTTCCCATATAAATTAATGTAAAATAAGGTAATGCGTTCCATGCCAAAAAATACACAAATTCTTTTAGATGTAACGTTTATTATTTAAAGAAAATTACTTATACATAAATTCTTAAGGAGCAAAATCATCCATATGCAGTTTATTATTTACGAATTTATGACATATATCTAATTTTTTTACTAGAAAGCTATCTAGCGACATTTGTTTTTCTCGGCGCTTTAAAATTTGCTGAAAATGTGTCGCCGCATTGTCATTGAATAAATTTATAGCTCGCATAGCCACCGTCTTATCAGGGTGATGCTTTGTAACTTACGATGCAACAGTTTCCCATGCTTTCATCATTTCTTCTATTGCGCCAGAAGATTGTTTCTTTGCTGTTTCTTCGTCCTTCTCCACTGACAAACTCTCCGCTACAACTGCTTGCTGTGAAAGGCACTGCATTTCTATTAGCAGTTCGGTGGTCAACTCTTGGTTGTGCTCTTCCACAAGCTCCTCAATATCATTATTATCCTCCAGTCCTATGATATTTGCTTCTCGAACCATCCATGACTACCCTTAAATACTTATTTTTCGGCCGTTGATGATTCTGGTGGCGTGAAGATCTGAGTGGCGTGAAGAGGTGACTTCCTTCCACGTCACTCGTTATACGAAATGTTGCTCGTTAAGCGAGACATTTTTTTTTTGATTTATTTTGCTAGTTATGCGAAATACTCGTTATGCGAGGTGCTGGTTAAGAGAGGTTCCACTGTATTTGTTTTCATATTTGTATTTGTCAAATCTAAGCAGTGAGATCGTGTGTAATCCTATATATAATAGCCGTTGTCTCTGTATGACACTTCCGGGCTGTACTCATCTTTCAATTGAATCCCTCAGTAAACAAACCTCCGGTTAGGCTTAATTTCAATTTCAGATGGGGATCAGAATTTTTTCTTACCTAAAAACTAATATCTTCTTCATCAAATCACGTTTGTTCAGCCTATTTTTCTATAAAACATTCAGAACAAAAAAAAATTGGATGTTTTTAGCTGTATATTTAACAGTTTTTAAAAATCTGTTTACTTTTGCGATGAATTCTGAAAGTAAACAGACTTGAATGTGAATGAATCAAGTAGCTCAAGTATTCATATCGCGTAGTGAGCTGTAAAAAACTGGATGGCAGTGTACTACTCCAATCGCATGAAAAATTAAATAAATAAAAAATAATGAAAGGGTTTGCTTTTACAAGGTGTGGATTAAATGCAATATTGTTAGATAATTCGGGATATTTTTTAACTTTCATATACTTTTTCTATTATGACGTCATTATTAGTATTATGACGTCAAAATGACGGGTTACCTTCTAGTATTAGTAATAAAACATTACTGGATTTGGAATTTCATATCGTATAAGTTTCTTTAAAAATGACGTGAAAACATAGAAGGTTTTACCATTGCTTTATAAAAACTTAAGGCTGAATTTGATTGAAGCATATATCCATGACAGATTAATAAAAAAATTCATAATAATAATTTTGCTCTGTTATTAATGAAGTATAAAAGCATTTTGGTTGTAAGAACCGTCTTCCGGAACCAGGATTTAAACCCGGATGTATGGACCTTGAGGCTGGTATCATATCTAATGAACTATCTCGAGGGAATAAGGAACTTTCCTCTTTAAAATTTATTCTTCACAGGCATACATGGGAATTAGTTTAACAACACTCCTTAAGATGTTAATCGCTAACGGAAAAATGAAAAAAGCATCTTCCAGAGAGATACGGAATCGAAAATATCGGGCATTATTCTGCTGTATAAAGTTAATTTTTCCTTCTGCTTTTATTACCATGAGCACCTCATATTTCACAAAACTTTCACAATAAAATTTTCTCTTATGCTGTATTAGAATAACAAGGTTTCCTAGTGACTAAAAATTGATAACGATGGTGTTTCCTTAAGCAAATGGCAAAAGTTATGTCATATGGAGAACTAAAATATGAAAATTAAGTGCTTGCTTTCAAGATACAAGTAAAATCCTAATGTATATACATGTATATACATCCTAATGTAATATATATATATATATATATATATATATATATATATATATATTATATATATATATATATATGTATATATATATATATATATATGTATATATATATATATGTATATATATATATATATATATATATATATATATATATATATATATATATATATATATATGTATATATATATATGTATATATATATATATATATGTATATATATATATATATATATATATATATATATATATATATATATATATATATTATTTATTTATATACATGTAGACGGATAAAGTAAGAAGGTCATATTTCACGTGAGATATTATTATGTAACTTTATATTGACGCACAATGTAGAGTTTCTATACATATTTTTATGTTGCATGATTCATTTATTTGATTTGCGGATCATGTGTTTTATCTGAAACACAAACAATTTTATCTACTTCAGCAATCCAGGCAGTTTCACATTCGGTATTATGACGCCTTGGTTTATCTCTAGCGCATTTTCGATTCGTCACTTCTCTGTGGGGCTCACACCACAATACAGAATCTTATCTTGTTGATGCCGATGAATGTGATGTTTCATTAATGCCCATGTTTCGGAAAAAGTTAGGCTTTTTTAAAGTTCGGAGTCATAGACACTAAACCTGCAGATTAGTTCTCAAAGATTTTTTTTAAAGTTATGTCAGGATTTTTCATGCGTAGATTTTTTTTCCTCACACAATAGATGAGATTTTCATAGAAATGAATTATTTTTTATAATAAAAGTAAGTGCAAGATTTAACTTACCCGAATTAATAGCAACCCAAAACATCCGGTTTTCCCAATTTTTAAAGTTTTACCAAGTTGCAATCAAGTATAATTGAATATAAAAATTGATTTTACGGCTTATTCATCTTTCCAACTGTTCACAGCTTTGTCTAGAACAGTTGAACATTTTGGCTAGAACAGTAGAATACATCAGGTCCAAAAAGCATTCTTTTTAAATTTTTCGACATTGATGTTAGTGAGTTCCCATAGAATAGATATTGCTGCACTGTTGTATTTATAGTAATATGATTTCTAATTTCTTAAGTTTCACTGTACGTAATAGGAATGTAAAAAATTAGAATCATGTCGGATACAAGATAGATTAAAAAATGTGATTTATTATTTACGTAATATTTTTCTCCAATGTACTCTCATTTTGAGTGGAAAATCTTTTATCATTGAAATTTAACTTGATCTTATATATATATATGATGGAGGGATGCAGAGATGACACCAGAATTGGCACATACACACACTTTACTTGAAAACAAAACATTGAACAAAACTATTTACATGAAGTTAAAGAATACATTTTTAAGGATTAAAAATTAATAGCGCGCGGATGGCGCAAGTCCCCTGTCTTTCCACCTACTACTCTCTAACCCAGATGTCGAGTTCTGGCGGGGTTATTGCCATAAAAGTTGAGTTGAGAGTGTCCTGCTACATATATATATATATATATATATATATATATATATATATATATATATATATATATATATATATATATATAAATATCAACAATAAAGCTGATCCTCGTGCCTGCGATTAGAAACTGAGACCCTAGGTATCGAAAAGATATTATAACCAGTAAAAATTAACACGAGTAATTTTATCAAAACACTCAGTTTATGAGGCATCTGAAAGAATCTCTGGAGTCCTACAAACTAAAACAACGGGGAATATATTTGTAATACATGCGAGAAAACTTATTATCTCACAGTTTTAAAGAGCTCTTACACGGTCAAGCCATATCCTGTTTACTAAAAATGTCTGTTTGGGGTCTTGATTATTTATTTGTCAAAATTTGGTCTATAAGTACATGACTAGTGACTAACAATAAAGAGCTTATTTCCAAGCAATAGAAAAATCAATGTGCAGAAATTTGATTTGTGCTTTTTGAAATTAAATATACCATTAGAAGGCATCTGCAGCTTAACAGTATATGTTTTAATAACTCCATTGTGGGAAACTTTTGAAGAAAAAAGGTAGTAAATATAAGCGCGGGCCAAATGAAAGGGAGACTTTTTTTCTGTAATTGTTTATTGGTTGGATTATGTGAACATACAGAAAGTAACAGGGCCGCCCAGAGGGGGGGGGGCAACTGGGGCACTTTGCCCCAAAATTTTTTAAAAAATTTATTTATTAGATTTCCTCCGAAATAAAATTCTGAAACTTGTACCGTACTTCAAAATTTAAAATAATCTCCTGAAAAAAGGGGCCCCCCCAAAAAAAATTTAAAAAAATTATTCGATTAATCAGATTTCTTGGGGCCCCCAAACAGAAGTTTGCCCCAGGCCCCGTAAAGTCTCTGGGCGGCCCTGGAAAGTAATAATGACACATGGGCCACATATCCGCTACACATCGTCGCTTTGTCAAGCAAATGTCCCAGCGCTTACTAGATTTTGGATACCCTGAGCAACGATCGTCCGTGGTTGTCTGCGGAGAGAGTCCTGAACGACGCCCCGGACCTCTGCATCCTTTAGAAACCGGTGGTAAGCCTTTTTCAGTGGGCCAAAGATCTGGTAGTCGTAGGGTGACAGGTCGGGAGCTATGGGGCTTGTCGAGGACCTCTCAGCGGGAGCGTCGCAGCGAACGTTGTCCACGGCAGTCGGTTCCATGATGATGGCCAAGTGCGCTTGAGCAGATCTCATTCTCACACATCCACTGCGAAATTCACAAATCCATATCAATACTGTGTACTAGGACAGACACCTATGCCTATACAAATCCCTCTTGCGACGATTAAGGGCCTGTTCACATAGGAGTCCTTTGCGTAGCGTTAAGGGAAAGGATGACGTTGAGACGAAAATAAACCAATCATAGGCGTTAAAAATTTTATTGCTAATCGTTTGGAGGTTTGTCATTGGTTAAATATATTTCAATACTTTAACGCTCCGCAACGAACTCCTATGTGAACAGGCCCTAATTCCGGCTTCATTGAAACCTTCTGCAGTCAAAAATTAATAACCGCTCGCTTGGCCTATTTGGAGGAATCCATGTCACGACCGTCAGTAATCACCTTGCTTAAACACTTCGAACAGCCCACTGACACTTTCCGACGATAGCAGCTTTGTTTTGTAATATACAACTCCATCTACCGGCTTATACGTAAGGCTCTGAGTATATAACAATTGCTGCTAAAACAAGTCTCACTTTCATTTGGCTCACCCTTATATTTTAAAACAAACGTGCTCTTTTATCAGGATTTCTATCCATAAATTCTTTTAATACCATTTTATAAATAGTAATTATCTCTCAACATTATAGAAAAGCAAGAAAACTATCTTAACTGTTTAGATTTAATTTCACTTATCAGAAAACGTTCTATGTCGTATGTACTGATCTAAGCAAAGTCAGTTCAGAAACGCTGAATCTTACCAAAAGGAGTCATAAAAATAGGAAAACTATATTCATGAAGGCTCTAAAAATCTCTCAAATTATACAATGTGTAAATTAAATAACAAACTTATCTTTTTGAAGTATGCCAGGAAATTACAGTTACAGACTTTAATATGAGAAAAATGTTCAGTTTCATTTGCAAATGTATTTTTTAAAGAGGAAAATGATGTTTCCCCCTTACTCATAAAATTGTCTCCCTTTGACATTAAAAAATGGAAGTACCACATAATCCACGCATTAAAAACATAGTGATATATAATGCTTCTCTCTAGACTGTACTTTGAGACTGAAACATCTGTTTCAAAACAGTTTTGTGACATTAACCAAAGGGAATTTATGTTATATATTTTGGTAGTAGAAGGTAAAACTTTGTATAAATTGCTAAAGTATTTTAAATTTAAACGCAATTCTAAAAATATTTTAAACTTTCATCTATTCAGATAACAGTGTTTCAAAATTTAGATTGAAATTTAATTTTTATAAGGATGCTTATAATCAAAATCAAAGTTGTCTAATTTATTATTAAAAGAATAAAAATGTTCAGCATTTTTTTTCAAATCTGATTAATTTTGGAATCTGATTTAAAAACAAAATATAACTTTTCATATAACAATATGTTTTGTTATACATTTTAAGCTCAAATTGTTTTGTTCAGACAGTAACTTCCGCGAATCAAAAATATTTCCTCCTAACATAATTGCTAATTGGTACTAGTTAAGGATTTTTAAAGAACAGAAAGTGGCAATGAAATAATTGATTGCTTCGGCAATGAAATAATTGATCCTTCATTGCTTTGTTTCAGTAAATGGTTGCAAAAGTTAAACAGAAATGAGAAATTTCCATAAAGATCTTTACACCTTTAATATTGAAGTTTGTCCATCAAAAGTTTTTCAATTATTTTACAGGAAGAATTCGCTTCATTCAAATAAATGTTCGACAATAGTTCCCCAAAGAAATATATACTTACATACACTTAAGTAACAATATGATTACTATGAAAATTTAAAGCTAAAAATATTTAGGATAGCGCTTAATGTACACGGTTCAACGATTTAAAATATCGTATTTAGATATTCTTCCAACGATTTAATGTATTGTATTTTCCTTTTAGTCGATGTAATAGAAATATTTTCAATAAACTCGCATACTTTGTTTCTAAAGATAACTTTCTTTATGTGGTCTACGGGCATTGAAAGTAAATCATTTCTTCTGTTTATTATTTCTTGAGTGTATCAGATTCCTAGAATCGGAATGTTACCACATATTCACCGTTCTCGCGCGTAGGCTAACTGCCCCGCAGAAAGATAGTTCATGCAGAGAAACTCGTTCTACAGGAAATAATTCCATACAGGATATCCGGAGTGGATTTCTCCCACAGTTATCGGATCTCTTCTCGTACGAAGAATTTCCTTAGTTGCTCACTCCCGCAGAGAGTGATTGTTAGAAAACAGAGAAACAGAAAAGAAATCGGTCATATTAGTTGCAGAAACGTGAATAAGCTGGCCATAAATATTTAATTTTCGATGATAATTCGAGGCTATATTTGATGGCTTAGTCGTTGTTTATTACCTTCATTTTTACGCCAGAAAAAGATGTCTTTCATGATTTCTTAAAACAGGATTTTAGTGACAAAGTTATAGAATATAAAAATAGCAAATATGAACTAGTTTTATATTGAAAATCCCAAATGAATCAGAATTTCACTTCTCTTGTGAGCTTTGACAAGTTTCGCGTGCTCTATTGTTTGAAATTTTTTATATACATTAAAAGATTAAGCTAATGAATTCAGATATATAGTTAAAATAATTGATATAACGATTAATTATTTATATTAAGCTGCATCTCTCTCAAGTATTTTTCAACGGCATCCTTTATTTAAATTTTAAGTAAAACCTTTTCTACACTTAGGATTTTTAAAATGCCTTTATATATTTGCATATTTTAGTATTATAGACATATGATACTTATAATCACTCAAATTTGGGATTAAATAATAAAACATGAACTGTAATTTTTCATGCATATCACAACTTGTGGATGCTTTGAGAAGGAAAAACAACAACAAAGGAATTTATCTAATACCCTCTCTGTTACAATTGCATTAAATGGTGAACTAGATTTTGACCTAAAAGTTTTAGTTTTTCTCAAAATTAATGACATTAAAGAAGAGCAACTTTTTGTCAACTCTAAAGTCAGTATACTATTGTGCTCCCGATTCGCACTCTGTTATAGGTCTCCATTCCTGATATAACCTTATGAATCTATTTCAACTGAAGAAATAAAACTCAGAACAAGATTCAAAACTTAGGTCTTTAGTTACCGAGCGACAAGTATAACCTTTTAATATGTCTGCAAGACGTCCACTATTAGCGTAGTTTAATCAAAAACTTTCAACAAATACAAACGATTCTTAAACAATCAAACGGCGACATTCTTGTCACGAATGTGAAATTATTCTGTCAATAATAGGTACACTGATGATGAGGAGAATCCAGCGCATACGTTGTATTACGGTTCAGAGTAGTAGGTTAAATTCCTGAAAGGCTTCCATTTTGTTTGTGCATTCTCAGGACTTAAAAAGTATACTGACAGTGTGGTGCATAAGAGGCCAGAAATGTGACGAAAATAACAGTTAAAGGAAAGATTAACACAAATTAATAGAGACAGAAAAAATTGCAATGAAGAAATAAAGTTTAATGTCAGTTTGTTGACACAATAACGATACATTGGAAGTATAACATACTAGGGATACATTTTCACTTGAAAATATTCAGCTTATAACTTAATCGCATGATATGGCTTCAATTAAATCCCGATAAAAATTGCCGAAATAAAATTCTGAAAATTTGTTTATAGAATAATATTTAAAAATTGATAAAATTATTAACCTCGAGAAATGTTATTAGACAGTGTCAACGCTGCAAAAATATTCAAGACTAATTTTAATCCATAAAGCTAACTATTGGGGGGACAAAGCACATTATCTTCACAAATATGATGTTATCTAGATATTTTTAGGTAAAAGTAAGCAATAAGAAACTTCGATTTGCCTGTTTCGATGCAAAACCCTTCACTCTTTTCATATATTACAGATTCTAAAAGTTTAACCATATGGTTTTCGTACTCGTGATGGTAATAACTGGTATTTAAATATCTGATACCAGTTTCAGATGTATTTTAACGTAGTATTACGTTCCTCCATAATGGTCCTGCGGAAAGGAAAATTTCAGGCGCTAAAACTGTCAGTCCGCAAGTCCTCGCGAGTTATAATTTCGGCAGCGCGCCAAACCCAGTCTATCGCTTGGGCAAGTTAAAGAGAAAAGTACCAAGATGCGTCAAAATTTTGACATACATATATGTATATATATACATACGTACATTTATATAGATACATATGTACATACAAAAGAGGCAAGCAACGATAAGTAATCCTACGTTAATAACCCGCGGTAGTTTCGTTAGAAGAGACTACCTGAAAATTTTTTTTATTCATTGCTTTGAAGAATAGGACATCATACTGTGTTTCCTAAATGCATGTTTCATATTTAACTGTATCGCAGCGAGTCAGATTTTCTTTTATCTGGAAATAGTACCATAGTAATATCTGTTCACATTTACTATTACCCTTTACTGTTTTTTATGGCTCACGTTAGAAATCTGTTTTGCTTGTGAAATGGTGTTTTTGATCTTGTATATTTTACAATTATACTTTTTTTTTTGCAGGCGTTTATTTTTACTTTCACACATAAGAAAGAAACTAGGGTATTTGTTCAGTAAAGTTCATCACAACTGAACACAGTTATCTATATATATAAAACAGTTTCCGTAACTGACTGACTCACTGTTGTATGTACTGACTGACTGACTGACATACAACACACAGACCAAACCGCTGGACCTAAAGGGCTGAAATTTTGCATGGCGATTCTTCTTATAGTATAGGGGTGCACTAAGAAAGATTTTTGAAAAATTCTTCTTAGATTTCTTAAAATTAAATTT
>OU015497.1:27034183-27054183 GCA_907164885.2 Dolomedes plantarius
AACCTTAAAAACTGATTTTTTGTACCTTTTTGCACGATTTATACTAGAATAGTTCCAACACTATAGCCTCCAGAGTCAAACACATACCTGTCTTGACTTTGGGAATACTAGCTGTCTGATTTTCGAAACTGTTACTCGCAAAGCATGCGCACACTTATCGATACTTTTTTTCCCCCTACACCCTATCCCAGGTAAATCCCTCCAAATTAGGAGCATACTTTTATTCTCTCACACACTTCCCATACCTTCTTACTCTCCTCCTCCTCTCAATATTGCACCCCTCCCTACACCCCCCGATTTTAGATTTCCGAATTCGCTGGTAGGCGGCGCTTTGCCCACCTGCCTCCAGCCGGGGTCGGCCGTGAAAACCACCACCAGGGGTCTCGGAAATCGCAATCCCTACATCGGCCATCATTTCATTGGTCTTTCTACTGTTTCGCCTCTTTCTCCCGGATAATTCACCGTCCGGATATAATTCTGCCGGATAGTCTCCGCGCTCTCACGTCGTTCAAAAGAAAATAGGAGACAGAAGCCGATCGTTTCCGAGTACTTCCGAAGTGCGTTCCGAAAGGTTTGGCAGCCATGTTGTCGGCTACCTGCACGTGCCGTGCTCCGCCGCACCCCCCCGCTTAGGGACGTAAGGGGATGCCGCCTTGGGCAGACGACATGGGGAACGCTCAACCCAGGGTGAGTGCAAACTGCCTGTATGTTCCGTGATAGAATCAATTTGTTTCGACCGCCGATCACGTACACCAGGGCGAGACCCCTTCACCTTTTATTTGTGACGTCACAGGGCGTTTCGCACACCGTAAGGCGAACAGAGGGACAATCACTTCGGTACACTATTTTTTAGCCCAAAAAGCGTATCTTACCTTCGCTAAAATACCAAAGTTTAAGATGCCGGCATGAGAACGTTGCTTCCTCGAAGTGGGTTTCCATTCGAGCGCTAAACAATTACATATCCACCCTGTTGTGGGTGCGTTTCAGAAGCTAATTTTCACAAAATCCATATCTGTGTCGCAATCGAAAAAAGATGGATTTAAGAATTTAATAGGGGTATTAAAATACTAAAGAAACATAAAAAAAAGTTTAAAATCATATCCAGTACTACAACCTATACATCATGCTTATAAAAATGTTAATATTCTGACTTTTCCATCCACACCAGTTCCATTTAAATTTAAGTGTTAACTCGATGAAAAAACATTCATTGTTTAACAAATGTACCATTTTAGTACAAAACAAAAATGATTTACATTCTGTCACAATTTGCTCGAGGGAAACTTCATATGTGTTTTAAAAACAACTTTGCTCAATAATTATAAACATTCAGAATTTTCGAAAATGTTTCCGTAAAGTAACTTATTTTATGTGCATATATATTGAGATGTGCAAATTATTACTCAAGGAAGGTATGTTTAATACACAAATCTACTAGAACGAGCATTGGTTTTGTATTATATATCCTAGTTCCTGTTAATTACAAACCTCTATAGTAAGTGCAATACAGCTAAGTTAGGCATATAAATATTCTATTAGTCAGGCCTTTTAATGTAACTGTAAGTTAGATATAAATATTTAGGAGGAAATCTTACATGCTACCATCATCACTTCTTTTTTTCAACTTAAAAGAAATTAAATACATAGCAATACCTAAACTCATTCCTTCTTTCATAAAATTTTTCCTAATTCTATATTTGAACCGACGAGGATATTCTCAAAATTTTATATTTGATGTTATTATTTCATATCGATTTTTCTATCTTCTAAGGACTCTATGTTGCAATTTCATTCCCTCATTATATTTTTTTCTACGTGCTTCGCAGTTTTTTTTTTAGTTTTTGTGAGGCTTATATTTCATGGCCTAATTAATATGCGGCCATTTATTTTTCATTAAAAATTCAATTATTGAGCATGGAAAGAAAAGCAAAATCTTTAGCTTAAACAATTTTTTTGCGATCATATTTATCATATTATATGTATTTATGCTTCCTTACCTTATATGTTGAATATTAAATATATTTTACTGTGTGTGTTTTCATTATACAAATTATTAGTGGTACGACAGCGGATAGATAAACTCGCAACTTGAACATCCATAATTTCATGATAGGTGTCTATATATATATATATATATATATATATATATATGTGTGTGTGTGTGTGTGTGTGTGTGTGTGTGTGTGTGTGTTTGTTTGTTTGTTTGTTTGTTTGTGTTTCTTTAACTATTTTAACAAAGTTACGTTATTAATAACTGATTAATACTTATAGAACTAGAGTATGTTAACTATCGAAAAATTATGTAAAATTATTTGCTTTAGTTCTCTTTTTGCATATGTATAATTCTTAGGTTTTCTACCCATAAATGTTTGATTTACCACTATTACCACTGTTCATTATTTCTATTTTCTGTTTTAAAGAGTATAGTGCATTCATTTAGACACACAAACAATGGATTTTAACAACAATTATCTTTATATTTCCAATGCAGAAAATAACTTCATTTTACTAATTATTTTATCACTAGTTACACTTTTATAGCCTGTGTAACAGTGAAAACTAGTGTTTGGGGGTATTTATCTTGTTGTTACGGGGTATAGAATTAATGGAAACTTTTAATTTGAAAAATGAAAAAAAAGTATGAAGTTTGAGTTTTTTATCACCTTCCTTTTCTATTTTCTATTTTGAAGAGCGTAATACATTCATCTAGGTCCACAAACACTGAATATTAACAAAAATTTTCTTTGTATTGCAAGTCCAGAGAATGCTTTAATTTTCTAATTATTTTATAAATGATTGCCCTTTTATAGCCTGTGTAACAATGGAAAGTAGCATTTTGGGCATTTGTCGTATTGTTACGGCGTATGTAGTTAACGGGAACTTTAAATTTGAAAAATAAAAACAAAATGTGTGAAGCATAAGTTATTTATCAACTGCCTTTTCGATTTTCAATTTAATATAAGTAAAAACCACTTAGATCTGACAATTAACTCTTCCTTTTTCAGAAGATAATAGTTTATTTTCAATCAGTTGCAGTAGAAACGGAATAAAATTTGCTTCTAGATTTTACTCCAAAACAATATCTATACAGTTTGCATCTCATTTATATCAGTAGTAAATTATAATTATTTAATTCAAAAGAGTTTCGAAAATAGAAATCAGAATGTTTTTCGATATGGAATGATAATGATGGTGTTTTCTAATAGTTACCAAATCGAGAATAAGAAAGCCCGATATTTATGCAAATGATATATGGTCTTATATACACGAAGTGCCTAATCCTAACCTAAAGCCCATACTTTTAGCTGACCCACAAATCTTAGGCACTGAAATCATCCTACATTTGTATCCAAACATCGTCTTAAAAACTGTGTATTTATTTTAAAATTTATTTTTATTAGTTGCTGCACGTAACATCACTTCAAAACATGATTTTGAAGATATTATTTGCAGAGAATACCAGCCGAAAAAGGAGTTTTTGAATAAATTTTTAATATGATGCATTCAAATACTATTTCAATGAACCTCAGACTGAATGAAATAGAATGAATCAGATTAAATGATGTATATCATAGTCCGATATAAGCTCTCCTTGAATTTTTATATCCTGATTGTAAAAATATCTGAGTAAAATGTAAAGAATTTTATTTAACCCACTCGAATTTATTGAAAAAATATTTTACTGCACGTTTTCATGAATGGTTAAACGGTTCATTTTAAATAAATCAACGTGCAAAAATTTTTAAAACCATTTTAATTTAAACTCATTAATATATAATTGCTGTTAATATTTAATTATAATAAAAATTAAATGTCTGTAAAATCACTATTTTCTTTTTTATTTGTAAAAACATTAGTGCATTATTTTTGTGTTAACCTCGTGAGAACTAGGAAAGAGAACATGGGGGGGGGGGGGGGCTGAGACTTTAATGAATGCTAAACTTAGGGTCCCGGACTGTCTTGAAGCCTATATGCACAACACCATAGGCGCAGGGAAAAATTTTTGACAAAGGCTTATTATAGTGTCTTAAAATCTTACCGGAATTAATATATTACTAGAAAAGTAGCAATCATAATGTCCTAAAATAAAAATATGCTAATACTTTTGACCATATTAAACACATGCAAAAAGGTAAAACAATGGACTTCCCAGCACCAAAATATTTTACGAATTAAACTTATACTCGTAGTATAAACAATGAAGTCTTACTTAGAGGCAACACTGCCAACTTATATTATGAAATACGTGTACAATTTTTCAATATCGATGAATTCATTAAAGTTTGTAAAACAAGACTACAAACAGTAAAGAGCAATGAAAAGTCGAGTTCCATATTTTATACCGTTTAAGAATCTCATCAAAGAAGAAGGCAACGAAACTAAGAAACAAACTATCAAATAATCGAATTCGAGGAATTTATATCCTGGGAGTGGAGGGTCGACTGTAAAGGTAGCAGTCTAAGTTCTGCGACTGAATGTTGAAAGACATATGGCCTTCGAAAAATATTAATATAGCAGAATGTTCTATTTATTGATTTCGCGTGACAGATTAAATGACTCTAGGACGGAGAATATTTTTTCAAGCTTCACTGTTCGCCTTAACCATGTCATCGTCATTCTTTTTTATCCCCTGCCTAGCCAGTGGGGTGTAAAATATATTTAAACCATGGTCTAACTATAGACTAGTTATTAATGAACTGAAAAGGGCGATAAACGAAAGCTGCGATAGGAATGTTTTCTCGACTTTTTACAAGGGACTGATATTACTGAGCTAAATACAATTATCTACCAAGTTTCACTTTGGCTCTTATTTTAGAGTCAATAATAGAATGACAAACCAGAAGCGGTATATTAAAATGAACTTTTAATGTGAATTTAAGATAATCTTTGTAATATACACATAAACAGGCAATCTTATGTGATTTTATATGCATATTTACGTGTTCGTACATTAATGCATACAGGTTCGCATACGTCAACTGTAAACAAACGAGCTTTCAGAGAGACGCTTATTTAAGATGATTCCTAATAAAATCTTACAAACTCCGATCTTGTCGGGCAGCATTAATATCTGTTTAGGGCCGCAGTTTGGACACACCTGTTATGGGGTCTAAGACTAGCGGCTAGTCACGAGAGCATAAAATCTGGGTTCATTTTCTGAGCCAAGAAATTTTTGAAATGGGGAATAAAAGATGCTTAAAGTGAGCATCTCGTTATTAGTGATAAAGAGTTTCACTCGTCATGAAGAATCTCTCACTTTTTTATTTATATATATATATATATATATATATATATATATATATATATATATATATATATATATATATATATAAAACAGTTCCATAACTGACTGACTCTCTGACTGGCTGATTGACTGACTGACATACAACGCACATACCAAATCGCTGGACCTAAAGGACTGAAATTTTGCATGGCGATTCTTCTTATAGTGTAA
The DNA here is from genome assembly GCA_907164885.2 of Dolomedes plantarius. NCBI lineage: Eukaryota > Metazoa > Arthropoda > Arachnida > Araneae > Dolomedidae > Dolomedes > Dolomedes plantarius. Next base: position 27,039,639 of record OU015497.1, read on the forward strand.
GGGTGCAGTAAGAAAGATTTTTGATAAATTCTTCTTTTTTTTTTAAAAATTAAATTTTTAAGCTGTTTTAGTAACTTTTTTTAAGTTTGCATTTAAAATAATAATTTGAAGGTTATAAAATTTATATCACGAGAAAGATCCTAAAAATTCCTTTAAAATGACATCTTTTTCGAATCTTTACCTCCATTTTCTGATTTTTGGTGAATTTTAAAAGATTAAAATTTTTAGAATTTAATTTATTAAATGCTGATCACGTGATTTCTTTTTCTGGTACTTTAAATAAATTTATCGTCACGTGCATAACAACTAAATAGACAAAAACCTTTTTTTTCTTGCTAATGCGGCAGACGATTGGACATTATCCAAAAAAATATTAAAATACAATAAAAGATATTATGTTCCTCAATTTGTACTATATTAACTGTACTATATTCTTTAGTATGTCCTAAAGAATAATAAATATTACTTTAATTTGAATATTTTCTTCTACATTATTTTGTCTATAAAAATATCCCTTATGATTTTTTTTATAAATATATTTTTTTGTTTTTTATACATCAATTGTATACATTGATCGTCGAATTTATTATAAATATATATATATATATATATATATATATATATATATATTTATATATATATTTGCATTGACCGTTGTATTTAATTTGAATGTACTCCGTAGCGAAATGCGGGTTTTCATCTAGTATTTATATATATATATATATATATATATATATATATATGTATGTATGCATGTAATATATTAAATATTATGCGCTCCATTCTAGTATTTAAACTCCCTTTCCTAAATCCCGTCTCCAGTAATATTAATTTATCGCTTTAAAACCCTTAGCCACAGAACTTCCCATGAATCGCATGCCTTTGCATTTCTACACGTGTATATGTCGCAATTCAGGCGTGGGATAGCATCGCGAGCCCCTAAATCTGCTGACCCTACAAATAATAGTCATATGTCTGCCTCGCCCTCTTGCGTTTAAATTTGAAAGGTGATATTATTCCGTACCATTCTTCTGAAATGAACGGATGTACTCTTGTCGCTCTAATATATGATTCGGCCCGACTGCTATGTAAATATGAGCTAGTTTTTCCTTTCAGGTTATAATTTAAGGACGTGAGGTAATGGGTATATTACATATATATATACATACACACACACACACACACACATATATATATATATATAAATATAAATATATATATATGTGTGTGTGTGTGTGTGTGTGTATGTAAGTGTGTTTGTGTAAGTAAATATAATTTATTAATATATAGATGGATACCTTGTTGTCTTTTTTTATGAATACTCTAGCTGAAAACCCGCACTTCGCTACGGAGTACATTCAAATTAAATACAACGGTCAATGTATGCAATTAATGTCAAAAAATTTAAATATACATATTTATAATAAATACGACGATCAATTATACAATTGATGTAAAAATATATATATATATATATTTATAAAAAAATCGTAAGGGATATTTATTTTTTTTTCGGTAATATCCAATCGTCTGCTGCATTAGAAAATAATATTTTTTTTGTGTATTTAGTTGTTGTGCACGTGACGATAAATTTATTTAAAGTACCAGAAAAAGAAATCACACGATCAGCATTTAATAAATTAAATTCTAAAAATTAATCTTTAAAAATTCACCAAAAATCAGAAAATCGAGGTAAATATTTGAAAAAGATTTCATTTTAAAGGCATTTTTATGATCTTTCTCGTGATATAAATTTTATAACCCTCAAATTATTATTTTAAATGCAAACTTAAAAAAGTTACAAAAAACAGCTTAAAAATTTAATTTAAAAAATCTAAAAAGAATTTTTCAAAAATCTTTCTTATTGCACCCCTACACCGTAAGAAGAATCGCCATGCAAAATTTCAGCCCTTTAGGTCCAGCGGTTTGGTCTGTGCGTTGAATGTCAGTAAGTCAGTTACGGAACTGTTTTATATATATAGACTAGGTTTAGAAACGCATATTACATCCCATTGTTCTTATAAAATCTTTCTAAAGTAATCCAAATCATGACATACAACTGGTTGGAGTAGGAGGGATGCTTTGTTCCTCCCTCAATCTACAGATGAATTTGTACCGGCAAGTTTCTTTGAAACACGTGATGAAATTAAAAGCAAATTTAATAAATTGCCAAGAAAAGTGAAGAAACGCAATACATTTCACATCCGCCGGAGCTTCTACCATTTGTCAAAGAAGCACCTCGGATTTCAAACGTTTGAGAAACTACTTCGAAAATTTAATTAAAAAACTCCTTTGAGGTATTACTGCCGTGTAATACAGGTGCCGTTAGTGTTTGCAGGGTACTCTAGGGTGAGGATCGTGTTAAATCAATATCGATTTATTTTGAGAGGATATTGAATTTTTCGTTAATTTTTTTGATGCCGACTGGAATGAACTTTTCAATTTATGGACTCTCAAACATCCCTTTTTTTACAACACAATATATTTTGAATTGAAACACTTTTTGTCGGCTTCGCAATCTAAAAGATTTTATTTGTAGATAATTGACAGGTTTGGTTCTTGGAGTATTGTCAAGGGGCTTTAGAAAGTATTTGCGCACTTGTTAAAGAAATCGGAAAGATGTATTTTTATAATATTAAAGAATACCTTCATGACCATAACACTTTTCCAAAAGGAAAATAATTAAAATGTTTTAAATATGCAACTCGTATTCTTATCTTTTATATATTGCCATTAATTTTATAAGTCTTTAGATTACATAAATATTAACAGATTATATTTGTGGAACTCTGAAGCATTTTCCTTCATTTTTTTTTTCAACCTTAGAGCCACTAATAGCGGATTTTTATAGTTGTGTTGAAAACAAAAAAATCGTGTTTCATTTGACAGAAAACAGCCATGGAAATGGAAATAAATTATTTCTCTTTTTCGTCTACTATATTTAACGATAATAATTACAAGATAAAAAGAACTTTTTATATACCACGTTTCTAAATTTTCTGTTGAATCATATAAACTTGACAATTAATTGCACACACCTTAACTTATTTATTCTTTTGCCACTTCCTTTTATTTAATTTTAATCACTTTTTAGTCGTTTCCACTATCCACAGACTTTATAAACTTTAATTTTTATAATTTTTTTAAATTTCTCGCCCAATATTTTTGTAAACAAACTAAATTCACATGTATTCTGTTTTCAAAATCATAATACGCCGTTACGCAAAAGTGCAAGTACTGAATTCGATCGAAGCGCCACCTTGCGGACTTTTTCGGCTAAAAGTATCCGGACACCCCCTTAAAAAAGTGGATGTGGCAGGTGACGTAATTTGATGCGTAACCGAAAGCTAGAAAAATGTTGGCAGTGGTTTGTCAGGTCATATTTATGCGTTTGTGAGACAATAAGTAAGTCAAAGAAGCTTAGTGACTTTGATCGTGGCATTATAGTCGAATGCCACCTTTGTGGGAAATCAGTTCGTGAAATTTCGGACATTCTACAGAAGCCAAAATCCACTGTGAGTGATGGAATTGTGGAAACGTCGAGGCAGTGAAACTGCAGAAAAACGAAGCGGCAGGCCGAAAAAAATTAGCGAACGTAACCGCAGAACTCTGAAAAGGATAGTGAAACAAAATCGCAAGTCCTCGTTGATTGAAATCATCCAGGAGTTCCAAAGTTCATCAGGCGTTAGTGCTAGCAGCAGGACTATTCGTCGAGAGTTAAAAAACCTGGGATTCCATGGTCGTTCAGCCACTCACGAGTCGAACATCACTCCCCAGAATACGAAGCGACGATTGAAATGGTGCAAAGCTCACCGTCATTAGACTGTGAAAATGTGGAAAAAGGTTCTATGGAGTGATGAATCTCGCTTTACAATCTGGCAGTCCGATGGACGCGTCTGGGTTTGGCGGATGCCCGGCGAGCACTTCTTACGTGACTGCATTGTGCCGACTGTTAAGTTTGGTGGTGGCAGCATTATGGTGTAGGGGAGTTTTTCATGGTTTGGCCTGGGTCCCTTAGTTCCTGTGATTGGAAACATGAACTCTGAGACGCATGTGGGCATTCTGGACAATGCTGCTCTCTCAACTCTATTGCAGTAGTTCGGGGAAGGCCCATTTCTCTTTCAGCAGGATAACTGCTCCATTCACGCATCGAGACTTGCGCAGGCATGGTTTAACAAAACGGGTGTTCAAAAACTGGACTGGCCTTCTCAGAGCCCGGATCTAAATCCCATTGAACATATTTGGGACGAATTAAAACGCAGATTACGTAGCCAGCGAAATCGACCATCCACACTGCCAGCTCTCACTTCAGCTGTGATGGACGCCTGGAAGTCAATTCCTATGGACACCTATCAAAAACTGGTGGAAAGTCTCCCCAGACCTGTGCAGGCTGTCATCGATGCAAAAGGAGGACCAACATCATACTATTATATGCCTCAGGACTCTCCGAGTCCATACCACGTCCGAATACTTTTGGCCAGATAGTGTATATATATATATATATATATATATATATATATATATATATATATAACCTTCCTATATTAAACCAAATTAAGCATGCATTCTTATACTCATACAAACCCAACCGAAGCATTTTATCAGGAATGTTTAATTTTGAAAAGGTGGACATGCTATAGTTTTAATTTTGATGTAACTACCAACTGATTATGAATCATATCAATATCTATTTATTGCTAAAATGCTGATGAAGCTTCTCTGTATATATATATATATATATATATATATATATATATATATATATGTATATATATATATATATATATATATATGTATATATATATATATATATATATATATGTATATATATATATATATATATATATATATATATATATATATATATATATATATATATATATATATATATATATATATATATATATATATATATATATATATACACACATCTATATTTTCCAATGTGGAAGTACTTGTCGTCAAACATACGCCTATACTACACGGCAACTTTACAGCCCATTTTATTGTGGGGGCACCATATAGGCGGACAGCATTACCCCCTATGAAGGGACGACACGAACGGAGGCATTATTCGTGGCGCGACGCCAGAATTCGATCCGAGCACACTCAGCACCGAAAACCAGCGTGCTGTACCACTGGGCCGTCACAAGCCCATATATATATATATATATATATATATATTACCTTCTTGTATTAAGCCAAATTAAGCAGACAATCTTATTCTCATACAAACCCACCGAAGCATTTTATCAGGAATTCTTAATTTTGAAAAGAATGACATGCTATAGTTTTAACTTTGAAGTAACTACCAACTGATTATTAATCATATTAATATCTATTTATTACTAAAATGCTCAGGAAGTTTTTCTGCATACATATATATATATATATATATACACACATATATATATATATATATATAATATGTACCGTGAAACCTCTCTTGCTGGCCACCCCTCTAGACAGCCATATTTTGTTCAGAACGAATTCAAGACTCCACCATAGAACCAACGTTATGGAAAAAACATCTTTTCGACGGCCACTCCTCAAAACGGCCATTTCTTTTCGGAACCATTACTGGCCACCATAGAAAAGTGTCACTGTCTCTCTATATATGTCTACATTCGGTTAAGTTTAAAAAAATTAATAAATACTTAAGTACATTGTTTAAAAACGTTTTCCATGTCTAAACTTTCTTTTTTCTTTTCTAACTTCTTCGCATGTGAAAAATGAATTCTCTTCCCAAAACAGTGAGGAGAAGAAAAGAAAGAGAGAGACATAAAGCTACTCCCGAAATCTTGTTATTATTTGTTTTAGAAGTGCACGCGCGGAATCTAGAATGAAAATTTTGTTCCTTTACGGTAATCGATAAAACGCTGAACTCAAAAGAAAGTAAACAACAAAGAGAAAGGAAAACCGTGGAGCAATGGTCTGAACATTTCCCGAGATTTTAATAATATTACGCAGAGGAAAACATGATTATTTATTCCTATTTTATTGCGTTTTCCTCCATTCAACTTTAACATTTTAACGTATTTCAGCATATAGTGTCTTTAAAAGGAAGCTGGGCCAGCAGTTGCATATTTGATCAGTCTCTTACACTTAATATGTTTGCATTCACACCCCGTTTATAAACATACATACACACACACACACACACATATATATATACACTGCTGGCCACCCAAATTGCAACACCAAGAAAGACAAGAGATATCACAACAAAATTTATTTTGTAGATAACATGTTGACCAAGTATCGAATGATTAAATTTATAGACTTCTGTGAAGTGTGGTTCCTGTCAAAATCAGTAGCTAGAGTAGCCGCCATTGTTGGAGATCACCGCTGCCACACGCCTTGGCATTGGTTCAAAGAGACTTTGGATGAGTTCTTGGGGTACAGCAGACCAAGCAGCTTCCACACGTTGCCAAAGTTGATCTGCTGTGGCAGCTGGGGATGGAATCTGGGTCAATCGTAGAGCAACCATGGACCACATGTTTTCTATCGGCGAAAGATCCGGAGAGCGAGGCGGCCAGGGAAGCAATTCAATCTGGCGATTGACGAAGAACCGTTGGACAATGCGTGCCACGTGTGGTCGCGCATTATCCTGTTCAAATATGGCTGTGGGCAATCCCTGAAGGTAAGGAAGGACAACTGGCTCCAACACCTCGGAGATGTAGCGCTGGCTGTTTAAAGTACCGGCAATGCGTACTAGAGGTGTGCGAGAGTGATATCCAATACCGCCCCATACCATAATACCCGGTGCAGGACCAGTGTGGCGGTGCATAACGCAGCTGTTCAGCATCCTCTCTTCACGGTGTCTCCATACTCGAATGCGGCCATCGTGGTGTTGCAGACAGAAACGTGACTCGTCAGTAAAGACAATTTCATTCCATTCTGCCGTCCACATCCTTCTGTCATCGCACCATTGGCGGCGGAGACGTCTGTGGTTCTGCGTCAAGGGTAGACAAAGCAATGGATGTCTTGCGGACAGACCACTCTGCTGTAAACGGAGTCGAATGGTACCCGCAGACACTGGATGATGCGTTACAGACTGCATGTGCTCTGCTATGGTTCGTGATGTGACTGAGCGATCCGTCACTGCCATGTGCACAATTTGCCTGTCATCACGTGAAGTGGTGAGCTGAGGTGGATGCAATCGAACACGCCGGTCCGTTGTACCCTCCTGCATCCAACGATCACATATCCGCATTACAGTTGTTTGGTTTCGTCCAACACGACTACCGATTTCCCTGAAAGATAATCCACAATCTCGGTAGGCCACTATCCTTCCTCTGTCGAACTCGGATACTTGAACAAAAGATGATTGCTATTTTCGACGAGGCATAATTGATCGTTTTTTTTTAAAAAACCACAAGAAAAACACAATTGCCGAGCTTGAAATCGTCGAAATCTCCAAGTCTTTAATAGCGCTTTGAAGTGGCGCCACAGGCGCGCGTGATGTACGTCTGCTCTGAAATTATAATCATTTGCATATCTCACCTCCGCTAATGCATGTTGTAAATTTCATGTCATTTGCATGTTTCCTTCAGGGTGTTGCATTTACAGTGGCCAGTAGTGTATATATATATATATATATATATATATATATATACATACACTCAAGAGCCAAAACATTATGACCACCCCTACATTTTGCAATGAATTCGCCTGGATGACGTGGAAGGCACGTGATCAGGTGGAAGTGGTATTTAACTGCTGCTGGAGAGTCTGAAGAATCATTCTTTCACTTACTTCTGTGTGTGATGGGAAAGGCTGCGGATCTAAGCGACTTTGATAGAGGGCAGATTGTAATGGCTCGAAGGTTCGGAACAAGTATTTCCGAAACTGCACGACTCGTGGGTTGTTCGCGACCTACAGTTGTTAGTACTTATGCAAAGTGGATGAATGACGGTGAAACCAGCAGTAGACGACATGGTGTTGGACGTCCACACGCTATCAAAGAAAAAGGTCGTCGGAGACTGTCTCGCATGGTGAAGCAAAACCGGAGCCAGACAGTGGCTCAGCTGACAGCCCAATACAATGCAGGGCCAAGTAGAATAGTATCGCAGCACACTGCTCAGCGGACACTGTTGGATATGGGGCTACGCAGCTAACGTCCCACTCGTGTGCCTTTGCTGACCAAGCGTCATCGCCAACTGCGCTTGCGCTGGGCCCGGGAACATCGCGACTGGTCCATGGATCAGTGGGAGAGAGTTGCCTGGTCAGACGAATCACGGTTTGTCATTCATCACGCCGATGGCCGTGTCAGGATACGCCGTCTTCCAGGCGAACTGTTGCTCCTTCAATGTACAGTAGGTCATACACAGGCCGGTGGTGGCGGTATTATGCTTTGAGGGACGTTCTCTTGGGCGTCTCTGGGACCCGTGGTTGTGGTAGAGCAGACCATGAATGCTACAGGGTATCTGAACATCATTGCTGACTAGTTGCACCCCTACATGGCCTCTGTTTTTCCAGCTGGAAATGGAATGTTCCAACAGGACAACGCCCCGTGTCACAAGGCTAAAATTGTGTTGGAGTGGTTCCAGGAACATGATGCTGAATTCCAGTTAATGTCCTGGCAGCCTACCTCACCGGATCTCAATCCGATAGAACACATTTGGGATGTCATGGGACGGCAGCTCAAAGACCACCAATTCGCAATATCTCGGATTTGCGTGACCTTTGCTTAAACATCTGGTACAATCTGTCTCGGGCCATCTACCAAGGACTTGTGGCATCCATGCCAAGGCGGGTTGAAGCTGTGTTGCGCGCCAAAGGTGGGCCAACTCGTTATTGACAGATGGTCATAATGTTTTGGCTCTTGAGTGTATATATAAAGAAAGAGAGAGAGAGAGAGAGAGAGAGAGAGAGAGAGAGAGAGAGAGAGAGAGAGAGAGAGAGAAATTATTCTAAATAATAAATGGATACCAGAAAAACTTAAACGTTGTTCTCACTTCGCACACATGCAATAAGAACTTAAACCCACATGGTTAAAAAGATGAAAAAGATTACGGGCTATTACCAGTCCACCGTTGGTCATAGGCAATGAAAGAGACAAATCGCATTTACTTATGTATAATCACCAATAACCGCTTCATAATCAAATGAAACGAAAACACAATAGTTATTTCAAGCAAGGTCTTAACGTAATTTATGAAGGTAATATTTCTGTGGCAATTTGTGCAGAAGTTGAAAAAAGGAATAGAATTGTGGATGTATGCTTTCCACAAGGGTAAAATTTCCTAAGGGTACACTACTGTTGCCACTTCATGATAAATAAACTATTGAAAGAGAAAATGAAGTGACAATCGCTGGAATATTGGTGAACATCTAAATTAATCTTTATAAAGTTGAAACATGTGTTATTTAACGACTTGTGAATGATACAGATTGCCTGGGAGAAAATATTCTGAGCAGTATGATGTATGACAGGAATAACAATATTGAAGTAGGTTATTTTGAGACGACTAAATTGCGAAAGGAAAAAAAACACTACTAAATTGTCTTCTATTAGAATAAAATTATAAAAGTTATAAACTAATCAGTTAAAAATATGCTGAGAAGTTTCCATGTGAAGCAGAAAACATGTTAGAAAATGTTGTTAGGAAAAGTTGTTAATAATTGAAATAATAATTTTTGGAATAGGAATTAAAAAACAAAATTAACACATTCAGATTTTACAGATGGAAAAATCAAAAGCAAGCCATTTTATGCAATATATATATATATATATATATGTGTGTGTGTGTGTGTGTGTATATATATGTATATATATATGTATATGTGTATATATATATGTATATATATATGTATATGTGTATATATATATGTATATATATATAATATGTATATATATATATATATATATATATATATATATATATATATATATATATATATATATATATATATATATATCCTATAAAATAATGAAGAATAATCAGCTCCTATTCTTATTTATGAATGGCCCGAATAGAATAAAATATTTAATTAAAGCTGCAAAAAAATCTTAAGTTGGTGAAATTGAAATTAACTCGAATTCTTAAAAACCTATTAAGGGGTGCACCCACTTGTTTAGTAATCTAGCAGTACTGGGTAATCTACTACCGACTGAGCTTAAGTTGAAGTGTTACAGAAATTTAGAAGTCTTGATTTATCTTAAATGAATTGATGCCCTAGGGAATTTATTTCAGTTTCTTTTTATCTCCATAGAACTTTGTTCATAATTTCTGCTTCCCATCCCAATTTCTTTCGGGTCCACTACCACTGACTTTACATGATAGTCTAAGATACAAAAAAGTATTCCGATTCTTCTAGAATCCAGGTACGCCACTTTGATACATCACTCCTTTCTTTGTAATACCAGTAATAACTGTCAGGAAAATTGATCTAAACGCACGAAAATATTTATGCTGAGTATGTAGTTGTTTGATCTATTTGAGTTAAACTTTTTGAATCTTTTCCATACGAATCGTTGCCCCTTCTGGAAACTGGAAATTTAAGACATGCATTCAAATTATTCATACATTAATAGTAGACATTTTTATACTCAATAAAGTTAACAGATTTTCCCCAGGAACTGATTTTAGAAACGAAAGTCGACACATATTTTGTTTTAAGTCCCATCATTATATGCAGTTGCAAGAGGCCGAATGTATTGGATCCTCAGTATTTAGGTCATTTTTAACATCATAATGCAGGCTCGATTTTACAGTAAATCTATTCACATAGGTTGAAAATCAAGTTATCGGGAGGAGCATTAAATTACTGATCAGTTTTACTATTATAATCATAGGATTTCTGAAACCTTCTTCTTGAAACCCCAGAAGAAATATCTAAGATTGAACTAAGATTATAACTCGAACTAAGATTATGTCTCGAATGTGGGCTTTCATACCACGAAATGAAAAAAAATTATCACAAAATTAAGTGAATTTAAGGCTCAGAGACAATCCTACATTTACTGATTGACATATATATGCTGACATCACAGTCTGCCTCGTGTTCTCATTGAAACAGCTTGAAAGCAACTGAGGACATCAGGTAATATGATAAATAATTAAAATGTTAACAAAAGGAAGACTGACGAGAGGAATATTTGTTACCTAAGTTATTACGTAAACAATATTTTTAATTGGACCGGAATAATATTACGTCATTTGCCCTGTATATTACAAAACGATATCATGAAAAAAAAACATAGCATGTGATGTAGATGCAACAGATAATGATGTCACTTGTGACGTTTTGAATAGATTGTTTACAAAAGAATTATTTCTGCAGAAGATAAAGAGATTATTTATTTATTCATTTATATATTTTATTTACGTGGATTTTATAGTCGCACCTATATTCCATGTGGCGACTTGAAACTAGTAGTTAATTTTGGAACACTATTTTTCCATTGTACTTCAACGGGAGACTTATTTGAATTTTAAAACTTCAGTAACAAAAATCACTATGATGGACTTGCAAAGAATAAGTAAATTTAACACATAGAACCAAAAAAAAATAATAATTTAGATATTCTTTTACATAACCCCAGATTTTGGAGCATAAAGAGGCGTTAATATTGCATGTTTACCAACTCCCTGTCAATTGAAGAAAATGAATTCATTGTTCCGAGAGTATCAAAAACTGAGATATAGCAAGGCTTTTGATTATTTCAGAATCGACTTTCTCCTCAGACATGCTATTAGGAAGCACCAACAGATGTTGCCATATAAATAAATAAGCGGGCAGATAAACGAGCTTATTTTTACAAACTTGTTAATTAAGCAAAACATTTAGCTGAGACCCCACTCCATCCGCTTCTCTCAAAACTGTTGTGCAGCTCTGATCCAGTTCCAGCGGGGTATTATTGATTGACAGCACAAAACTCTTAGTAACGTTTTAATCTAATTGATAAGGAGAGATTTTTCCTAAGAGAGGCAGTCAGTTCTATACTTTTGGCAATGAAAATGTCAAAGGTGCATTGGATATGTTTTCCCTCTTTGATTCTTTGTGGTTTGAAGTTTTACTCAAAAGCCTAATAGCGCCGGAGCAGAGAGGAAAAAAAAATCTATCGGGTTATGGGAATTCGCTAAAAGACTACATATTTTTTTTTTTAATATCTTGATTAAGTTTTTCCTGATAAAAATAAAATTATAAAGCAATGAAATCGCGCAACTAAATAAATCTCGCAATACTTTGTATGGATACAGTGTACATTTCTTGCAATGTTAGCGTTGTTTATTAAATGCATGGAAAATGCATGGAAGGTGATGACTTAAATATGACAAAGCAACAATATTTATAGATGACTAGCTGAAAACCCGCTCTTCGCTGTGGAGTACATTCAAATTAAATACAACGGTCAATGTATGCAATTAAGGCCAAAAAAATAAATATATATATTTATAATAAATGCGACGATCAATGTATACAATTGATGTAATATATATATATATATATATATATATATATATATATATATAGAAAAAAATCGTAAGGGATATTTTTTGGATAATATCCAATCGTCTGCTGCATTAGAAAGAGAAAAAAATATTTTTTTTGTCTATTTAGTTGTTATGCACGCGACGATAAATTTATTTAAAGTACCAGAAAAAGAAATCACGTGATCAGCATTTAATAAATTAAATTCTAAAAATTAATCGTTAAAAATTCACCAAAAATCAGAAAATTGAGGTAAAGGTTCGAAAAGGATTTAATTTTAAAGGAATTTTTATGATCTTTTTCGTGATATAAATATTATAACCCTCAAATTATTATTTTAAATGCAAACTTAAAAAAGTTACAAAAACAGCTTAAAAATTTAATTTTAAAAATATCTAAGAAGAATTTTTCAAAAATCTTTCTTAGTGCACCCCTACACTATAAGAAGAATTGTCACGCAAAATTTCAGCCCTTTAGGTCCAGCGGTTTGGTCTGTGCTTTGCATGTCAGTGAGTCAGTGAGTCAGTCAGTTACGGAACTGTTTTATATAAATAGATTACATTGTACTATATGCCCCCTAATGAGGAAACTATATTGAATCTGAATATGATTGAACTTATGCTTCATTTTTATGTCAATGCTAGAAAACAGTAAGATAATATTCAGCATTACGTGTTCTCTAAAACAGAGCAGAGATCTTCGAAATGAAACATTCTGTCAAAACTTAAAATATTTAGTTTATTATGCTGTTTCACCCTCGAATAAATATTAACATACCCAGTAATTTAACGTTTTACATTATTTTGAGAATAAAAATGTATTTCTAGCTTCTCCTAATTCCATTTCAAATCTGTGAGGCTTCCATTTGTGTTCCATTGCGTGTACACAATTACACAGAATTTGCATAAACTTTGAATGAACAACATGAAATGCAGTACAACAGAGAGCTTCTAAAACAACGCTAATAGTTCGCAAAATTAATAGGGAAAGAGCAAATGACAAGGTTATCTAAACTTATTTTGTTGACACTTTAGTACATTTGTTTCACTTATTCAGTCTTGGAAATATTTAATCATAAATGGATCATTTAAATAAACTAGTATACGGTCTCATATAATGAAAAACATTTTTCATATGCTTTTCGTCTTTAACTAGAAATTATTTCTGTATATTTCTGACTCTTCCGAAAATTTTTATGGATAAACACCAGTCACGTGATTATCACTACATTTTTTATGGCGTGTCCACTTTCGTACATCTGAATTACGTGTAACTGTATCGAGATGCCTGTGCCTTGATCGAACAAGTATGGACAAAGCTGTGTGACATTGTCATTGTATCAAAATTTGATACACCAATATGTCATGTCCACGTTCCTTTTGGAGCACGGTTACGATTCTACTTGACTATACGAACAATGTTTGCCAGTACGTTAAAAGTTACAGAACAGGCTCAAGCGAATCATACCCCTAATTTTCTATTTAAGCCTTAATTCAGCAGCTCAGCCTACATTTATGATAACTTTTCTCTACAACTATTCTTCTTCTTTTTCGGTTCTACAGCCTAGGGCAGGCCAAGACCGTCCCAAGAAGTTTTCGCCATATTGGTCTATTAGACGCCATGGCTCTCCAGTTTGTGGTGCCAACAGTTTTTAGGTCTTTTTCGGCGCTGTCCAGCCATCGAGTAGGAAGGCGAGCTCTTTTCCTAACTCAGTCTGGTGCTTTATTTTAATATTCGACCCTTCCTCAGGCACATACATCTATATAAATATTCCCACAAGCACTCACTCATATAATAAATAGCTTAAATCTGCAACTTTCTTGTTACATTTTTATTTAACGTTTATTTTATTGCTAATCTTTCCTTTTTTTCATATACAAGAAAGGAAAAAGATAAGAAGGGAAGTTATCCCTTGTTTTTTTTTTTTGGGGGGGGAGGGAGGGAGGGGCTCCGTAGGCATCCAACGGAACACCTCCGTAGTGCAATGAATGCATTGGATTTTATTCTACGTTTACACACACACCCTTATATATATATATATATATATATATATATATATATATATGGGGCTTGGTACAAGAAGTGCCTAAGTCAGTTTTCTCCA
>OU015497.1:27059183-27081683 GCA_907164885.2 Dolomedes plantarius
TCTTCTTATAGTGTATTGGTGTACTAAGAAAGATTTTTGAAAAATTCTTCTTAGATACTTTTAAATTAAATTTTTATGCTGTTTTAGTAGCTTTTTTGAGTTTGAATTTAAAATAATAATTTGAGGGTTATAAAATTCATAGCACGAGAAAGATCGTAAAAATTCCTTTAAAATGAGATCTTTTTCAAATCTTTACCTCTATTTTCTGATTTTTGGTGAATTTTTAAAGATTAATTTTTAGAATTTAATTTATTAAATGCTGATCACGTGATTTCTTTTTCTGGTACTTTAAATAAATTTATCGTCACGTGAATAACAACTAAATAGACAAGAAATATTTTTTTTCTATATATATATATTTATTTTTTTGGGCATTAATTGCAAACATTGACCGTTGTAATTAATTTGAATGTACTCCGTAGCGAAGTGCGGGTTTTCAGCTAGTATAATATACAAATGTAAATTACTTAAATAAGAAACAAAGAATGAGTAAATAAATTTTTAGCGCTATGCTGCTCTCAAAAATATTTACGATATAATAGATATTTAAAATTAAAATAACAAAAGGGACAGATGCGACCATTTAATACTCTAATAACATATATCAAGGTATACATTTAAGTACTTAAGAAGAAAGCAAGTGGAGGTGGTATAGTTGATGACTGGGGGGGGGGTGACCCCCCAACCCCGGTTAAACATGTTTTGCGTCTAGACAACACTCCCGGCTGTCGGCTATAACACCAAGACAGTTAAAAACAATTATTGAAGAAACTATTAAAATATTGAATTATTGAAGAAACTATTAAATTTTAATATCTATTATATATATATATATATAATATGAAAAAGAACGATTGTTGCCGGAATATATCAGAATGTTTTACAGAAATTGCGGAGAAAAAAATTCTGTATAACAAAATTTTTCCAACACTAGAAACTTTCAATTTTTTACACCTTTTGTGTTTTAAAAGTTTTCTTCTTGATTTAATGATTGTCAATAGATCTCGGGAACATGTAAATGCTGGAGGTGAACTCATAAATTCGGTTTCTAAAAATTCTCTAAATTTTATAAACAAATTTATTTCACACGAAAACTTAAAAGAGAAAATTAAGGGATTTTTTTAAAATCACAGTTCAGTAATATAAAAGGATTGCAAATTATGCCAGTCTTACCAATTTATAACTTTCAAAATTTCAGTGTTATGATTTCAAATTTTAATTTATTTTATGTAATTTAATTTGAACTGAACTGATACTTTTAATTCTTAAGCATATTCCCGAAACAAATACACCCTGACTTCTCATATTTTTTAAAAATTTAAGATTTCAATTGATTTAAGTAATTAATTTATAGAATGCTCTTTCTTTTTATTTCTTAAATTTTTAAAAGAAACATACCTACACTGGATTCCCATAATTTTCTTGACCGGGTTAGTTGCTTAAAAGTTTGCTCATGTATCTTGATTAGTGAGTAACTTCCCAATTGTTGATTTAAAGATGTTTTGAGGGTTGAATAAAGTTAATTTAATCAAGTCGTCCGTCTAAGTATTTTGATCAGTCGTTTAGGTTTTCAACTAAAACCTTAAATTCTTAAGGTTAAAATTTCATTACTGATTCTTCGTTACAACCATCACATCACAATTCATCGGGGTAGTGTGAAAGTGATATTGTAATTCTGTCTATGTATAAAACAGTTCCGTAACTGACTGACTGACTGACTCACAGACTCACTGACATACAACGCACAGACCAAACCACTGGACCTAAAGGGCTGAAATTTTGCATGGCGATTCTTCTTATGGTGTAGGGGTGCATTAAGAAAGATTTTTGAAAAATTCTTTTTAGATTTTTTAAAATTAAATTTTTAAGCTGTTTTTGTAACTTTTTTTAAGTTTGCATTTAAGATAATAATTTGAGGGTTATAAAATTTATATCACGAGAAATATCATAAAAATTCCTTTAAAATAAAATTTTTTCGAACCTTTACCTCGATTTTCTGATTTTTGGTGAATTTTTGAAGATTAATTTTTAGAATTTAATTTATTAAATGCCGATCACGTGACTTCTTTTTCTGGTACTTTAAATAAATTTATCGTCACGGGCATAACAACTAAATAGACAAAAAAAATTTTTTTTCTTTCTAATGCAGCAGACGATTGGATATTATCCAAAAATAATAAATATCCCTTACGATTTTTTTATAAATATATATACATATATATATATATATATATATATATATATATATATATATATATATATATATATATATATATATTGCATCAATTGTATACATTGATCGTCGCATTTATTATAAATATATATATTTATTTTTTTTTGCATTAATTGCATACATTGACCGTTATATTTAATTTGAATGTCCTCCGTAGCGAAGCGCGGGTTTTCAGCTAGTTCTTTTCGTATGTGTTTATTTTCGGATTGTATTTTCTATTGATTTGACTCTCTGTTTCCATGTGGGGACTTGGGATGTTTTTTGGTTTAGGCCTGCATCCTATTCAGAAAGTTCCTCCTTGAGGTAACCGATTCGGTTAGGCCTCTTGATGAAGAGACCGGTCGATTGCCTCGTTATGTGGTTTAGTTTTTGTGTGTTCTATTACTGCTACAGAATCTTGCATTTGTTGTGCGTTTAGCTCCGAGTGCAGGATTTCTGTTTATTTCGTTTTGTTGTCAATGACTCATTCATGTTATATATTATCTCATTTTTCTGCTGAATTATTTACAATTTACTAGTTATAGTTATCTGTTTTTTCAGTATGAGGATTTGTTGCAACTGCGCAGTTTTTTATTCACAAGTTTTGAAGTGATTTAGTGCTAAGTGCAGTTTTTCTGTTAATTTCGTACGACTGTCTGGGCCTTCTTCCTGTAATATACTATATTATTTTTCTGTTGAATTATTTACAATGCATTAGGTTATAGATATAGTTATATACACACACACACACACACACACATATATATATATATATATATATATATATATATATATATATATATATATATATATAAATACAGGTGTTTATCAAAATAATGGAAACACTAAGATACACCATGAAAACCTTTATTAATAAGGCGCAGGATCACCTTTGTCATGTAATACCACCTGATTCATCTTGGAATTGGATTATACAAGTCATGAACAGTGGTTAAGAATATATTATACCATTCTTCAGAGAAAAGTCATGAAAGTTCCTGTAGAGATGCTGTGGTGGATATCGATACCTGGTTGTATCCGCTTATACAGGTCACAGTGGTTGGATAATATATAGTTGGAGGGATTGTACAGGGCAAGATAAGATATTTGACTTCTTTTTCATGCTCTTCAAACCAATACTTGATTGATTTAGGTGAAGGTATAGGGGGATTGTCATCCTGGAAAACGTCATCTCCTGCAAGAAACAATGTTTGCACCATAGGATGGACAAGTGAGCTAAAATTTCGACATAGTCCTTCCTATTCAATCTCCCTTTTAGGGTTACAATAGGACCTGAAGAAAATCATGAGATGCCATCCCAAACCATGATAGATCTACCTCCATGATTGACAGTTGAGATGAGACAGCTAGAATCTTACGCTTGTGTAGTCGTTCTCCAGACATACGCACGTCCTGTTGCGAGGAACAATGTGAACAATGATTCGTCGGACCAAATGCCATTTTTCGACATATTACTCGACCAGGATTTGAGCTCGTGGCACCATTGTGGACGATATTTTGTATTGACATCTATTACAAGTGGCTTGGGAATAGCTACTCACTCAGCTCTGTCACTCAGCTCTCCCTTTCGTCCACTATTCTGTTTGGCAAAACATGTTTTCCCGTGCAATCTGTATGCAATCATGACTTTCGATACCATAGCTTGAAAAACACCTATTAGCCTGGGGGTTGCAGTAACAGATACTCCAATTTAAACGCGCTCCAAAAATTTGCCCTTTTCTCAAGGTCTGCAAGGCTTGATATTTTACTCTGTTCCCCCCAAAAGCACGATGCCCTTAGCTTCGTTTCTACTATCTGACAGTGGAATAATACATACACTATATTATATAAAAAATACCGATGGTCAGACTTGTTTTTTTATAGAATACGAAGCACATTCATAAACACGACTAATATTGTTAGGTGTTTCCATTATTTTGATAACCACCTGTTTATATATATATATATATATATATATATATATATATATATATATATATATATATATATATATATATATATATATATATATATATATATATATTAGATGTAATTATGAACAATGATTACAGCGATCTTTTAATTGTAAGTTAGCTTATACCACGTAGGTTTGTTCTTGTTAGTTTGATACGCGATTGGTATTCAAAACGCCAACCGCACGTCTTTTAAATTCTATTTATAGTTTTACGGGAAACTCTAAACGTTTTGAATTTTAAAAGAGACATGGAAGTATCTCGCAGTTTAAAGCATTATCTTATATAATGCAGAGAAACAACATCAGAATATATTAATGGAGGTAATTCATGGATGTCTGATTTCTTAAACGGCTTTTGAGAAATATGTCTGAGAAAGCATTCGAGGTGGGTTGATTTCGCCATGGCCAACTTTTAAAGGGGAAAGTATTCAAAAAGTTATTTGAAGAAAACCTAATAATGAATTCAAAATGTCTTCAAATGAAATGTTTTGTATTCAGTGTTCGAATGATAGTTAGTATGTTTATAAAAGCATATTCAGGATAAATACATGATAGCGAATTTGAAGAATGATTTATTTTCATTACGAAAACTGTAATCGAAAACAAAGATGATCCTAGTGATGACAATTGAAAATTAACAGTAAGTTAGTAGGAGTGAGCTTCTTTTGCTAAAGGAGTTAAA
Source organism: Dolomedes plantarius (assembly GCA_907164885.2). Taxonomy (NCBI): domain Eukaryota; kingdom Metazoa; phylum Arthropoda; class Arachnida; order Araneae; family Dolomedidae; genus Dolomedes; species Dolomedes plantarius. The sequence continues at coordinate 27,064,053 of OU015497.1, forward strand.
CTAAACAACTACGCTTCTCATTCACCACTTTTCTTCACACAAATTGTTAATAAACCACGTGATTTTACGACTATTTTTTTTCAACACTTCCTCACATTTATTAATTTTTCCTTCACTGAAACTATCATATCCTGCACTGACAGCCATTTCCGAACAGATTTTTTAAAATCATCACGCCATAAAGCCGTATCATGGTCTTCCCAAACGAGACTCGCAAATAAACAGGAAAACCAACGTAAATAAAGCACAAATAAGATGCAATTGTTTTGCATACGGCCGTTTTGCATACGGCTCTTGCAAACTAAGCCTTTGGCTTATTTTCGGCTTTTGAGCTGCCACTAAGTTTGTTGCACTGATGAAGAAGCTCCTTTGTAGCTTCTAAACGGCCGTATGCAAAATAATTACATCTTATTTGTGCTTTATTTACGTTGGTTTTCCTGTTTATTCCTCGAGCACAAAGGTGGTATCTTTTCTTTTCAAAAAGAGACTCACAAAATTTACAGAAGCTTGTGGATTTAACGTTGACAACTTTTCGTGCGATGCTGTGAGCGATGAGCCATAAAACATCAGCCCACAGAATATTTACTAAGATGTCAAACAGATCGCTTTTCAACGCCACCGAGAAACGGTGTGTCAACACACAGCTAAGGAGAGGTCGTCAATTTCAGAGAAGTTGATCATTCAGATCTTGAAATGCGATACAGAAGTCATCAGAATATTGGAAAATCGCTTAAAATGGGCGTATGCGCTGTGGGCGTTAGCAAATCACGACGACCACGGGATCGACAAAGGGTATATGATTCAGTGAAGACGAGCATCAGCTGCCACGCAGTAATAGTACAGTCGATGTTGAATTAGCTGTTGTGGAATTAGTGTGCAAAATATAGAATATGGGAGATTTAGGACCTGTTCACATAGAGTCCGTTGCGTTGCGTTAAGGGAAAGATGTCGTTGAGACGAAAATAAACCAATCATAGGCGTTAAAAATTTCATTGCTAATCGTTTGGAGGTTTGCCATTGGTTAAATATATTTCAATACTTTAACACTCCGCAACGGACTCCTATGTGAACAGGCCCTTACGGTTGCTCCCGAAAATAAGAAGAGAATTTTTCAGCTCCACGAGACACAGTCAGGCCCTGATTTTTCATTAGGCCCCGTAGGCCCGGGCCTAGGAGCCTCCCGAATGTTGGGGGCCCCCAAAAATTTTTATTTTAAAAGAAAGAAAGAGAAAAAATTCCCAATACAATATTTTTTATTTTACCTTTTTTAATAACAATTTTTTTATAATATCCTTTCAAATTTGATTGATTGGTTCATCATATGTATAGTTAGTTATATGTATAGTTCATCGTATGTTTTAGTGTATATAAGGGATTAATAAGTTTTTCTGGTTGCATTGTATTGGTGGTTTAATGATGAAGTTAATAGTATGTTGTATTGCTTTTTGTTATTTGATAATGTTCTAGGATTCTACGTTTCAAACAGCCAATTCTTAGTAAAGTGGTACTTTAACAATGATTCATGATTATTTTTAGGCCCACGTCAGTGTTAGGGGGCCCCCATCCCGAGTTGTGCCTATAGTCAAGAATTTTCTAAATCGGGCCCTGGACACAGTTTCAAAGATTATGACACGGTAAAGAAGTGAACAAGTTGTTGCCTTTAAATGCAAAAGTATGGGCGTCATGCTAAGATATCAATGAAGAAAAGGCGGCATTCGGTGCAGATTGTACGATGAAAACCTAGCAAATAAGAGCAAAGGTGGCTAAGAGTCATAATGATCATGTTTCCATAATAACAGTGCGTTCAGAGCTGCGTAAAGCTAGTATTTTTGGTCGTGCTGCAACTCATTACCGATACCAATGCAAGGAAACGTGTCAGGTAGTGCCAAGGACACACACACACACAGAGAAAAAAAAATGAAGTTAAAATGATTAGCAACGTGTCGTAGGGTTGGTTAAATCGAGTTTCATATTGTTTCCGACCACTAATACAGTATACGTTGAACAGCTTTCGAAGCAAACCCTCTCGACTGCTTGGTGCCCTTTGTCAAGCAAGGCGATGACTTTCTGATGCCGTGTGGATCTATTTCTTGGCATCACGTAGGACTGTTAATTAATCTACAACGTTCTGTGACATCGGAAGTCCATGTAAAGATTCTGGCGGACCAAATACATTTTATAGAGCTGGTTTTATTTCCTAATGACCGTCCGTGTTTTCGAGACGATAATGCACCCATGTATAGTGTGAGACGTGTCAACATGTTGTTCGAACAGCATGCGGATGAGGTACAGCGTCTATCATGGCCTCCTCGATCGCCTGATCTTAACATTATCGAACATTTGGGGGATTTGGAGAGAAACTTTCGATCCCGTTCACCTCCTCCAACAGCATAGGAATAGTTAGGAAATTTGCAGAATGGCTGGTACAAATTCCAATATCTTATGTACAGGACTTATATCCCTCTGTACGACAAAGAATTTATGCTGTTTTGTAAGCCAAAGGTAGGCCAGCATTTTATCAATAAAAAGTTCTGAAGATATCGTCTGCGCATTCATTATATTGATAATCCCCTGCATTTAATCTAACAACTGACTGTAAAATAGAACGTGGTTCCAGAATGTTGGAACTGAACCTCCTGAAGTTGTAATAGCAGTCCCCTTTCGCAAAAACTGGTTCGATTCAACATTTACGATTAAATGTGGACAATTTACTCTCACTATACCAAATTGATATGCGTCTTGGAAGCGTGTTTATACTGTAAGTTATCATTTAGCTCATGTTTCACCTTGTGTTACCATAATATGATGGTTAAATTTAAAACATTTTTAAGCGTTTGAGGAATAAATGTGTAACGCCTATATGTGTTTCAATATTCACATGCTAGTATTTTATAACCGGTTTGAAACTGGGCCAAATAGGGGAAATATTCATGTGAATAAAACATTAATTTCCCTGACAATGATTCTTTTAACAACTTAAATGTGCCTATAACCCTATTCTGTCCTCAGAATAGCGAAATTTTCATATGAATAGTCTCGTACTAGTTACTGAAATGGCTTTCAATTCTTAAGTATTTATTATCACCGGGAGAGAAGATGGATTCTTTTAGCTTTTCATTAAAGTAATGAATTTCAAAGGAAACTGAGAGTACAGTTTGTTAAAACCTCTTACACAATCGATTATGTTGTAAAAGCCTTCAGTAATATCGTATGTCACGTACAGGATAACACGAGTTTGATTTATCAATTTACACTTTTCTCTCTCTTCGTAATCCAAGATTTCACTGACCATTAACGTTTTTCTTTTGCCTATCGTAAATCTAGCTTTTCCCCCAATTTTTAAGTGAATAAGTAATCTTAGTATTTAAAAAAGAATACCTTCCACTAACGAATGAGCAAAATATAAAAATATAATTATGCTTAAGATTTGGGAAGAACTTTTGTATGCAAATAATATATTTGATAGGAATACTAAGGATATATCTTGGGTGCTTACTTATTACATGCAAAGTTTTATTTTCGATTCTGGCAAAGTAGAACAATATGTGAAGTTTTTCACATGACATGTTAATTATTTCTATCTCGATTTCAGTAATAGAAGACAGTGAGACAAGCCTTTCACCAAGGAAGAAAATTTTGGTGATTATATTAGAGTAGCTGAAAACCCGTACTTCGCTACGGAGTACATTTAAATTAAATACAACGGTCAATGTATGCAATTAATACCAAATATATATATATATATATATATATATATATATATATATATATATATTTATAAAGAAATCGTAACGGATATTTTTATAGACAAAATAATGTAGAAGGAAATATTCAAATTAAATCTGATAGAACATACTAAAGAATATAGTACAGTTAATATAGTACAGTTTGAGGAACATTTCGTTTACTGTATTTTAATATTTTTTTGGATAATATCCAATCGTCTGCCACATTAGAAAGAAAAAATTTTTTTTTTGTCAATTTATTTCGCTGTTATGCACGTGACGATAAATTAATATAAAGTAGCCCGAAAAGAAAAGAAACCCCGTGATCAACATTTAATAAATTAAATACTTAAAATTTATCTTTAAAAATTCACCAGATATCAGAAAATGGAGGTAAAGATTCGAAAAAGATTTCATTTTAAAAGACTTTTTAGGATCTTTCTCATGATATAAATTTTTATTACCCTCCAATTATTATTTGAAATGCAAACTTTAAAGAATGTTTCAAAAACAGCTTAAAAATTTAATTAAAAAAAATCTAAGAAGCATTTTTCAAAAATCTCTCTTAGTGCACCCCTACACTATAAGAAGAATCGCCATGCAAAATTTCAGCCCTTTAGGTCCAGCGGTTTGGTCTGTGCCTTGTCTGTCAGTCAGTCAGTCAGTTAGTCAGTCAGTTACAGAACTGTTTTATATATAAAGATAATGAAGAATTCCATATTTTGAGGAAGGGAACTATAATAAATGCGACTATCTGATTGTATATGCGTATTTAAAGCATTCGTTAATTCGATACTTATACCTAGTACCTGAGAGAAATTTCATGTTACAATAATATAAGCTAATATGATTAGCTTGCAAATTTTTAGCAAGGAAATGCACTGTATTTGAGTGCATATTCCCGATGTTGTGATTAGACAATATAATATTAGCAAAAGAGATTGTTAGCTTTTCAATGTTTTGTAAGTATATTTTCCCCCTATACATTCGTATGATAAACTAAAAACTGGTTTGAATGAAAACTAATTTCCTTACATAGCATGACACGATTCATACCATAAGAAAACTGAAAATAGATGAGATTAAAATAGCCCTTTATGACAGGACCACTCCTCTTATAGAAATAACTTTTAAATGTCAAAGAACCAAGGTATTCTCCCACAGACATTTTGCATGCTCAGTGGAAGGGTTCAGACTATTAAGACAGAGGCAATAAAATACATATAATTCATCTATAAGGTTCCCGATAAAAAATAATTATGTTGATCCAACTGCGTAATAATATTTTAACTAATTAATGGTTATAACCACTGAACGATATTCTGAATGTTAAATTCTCAATGAATATGTATATTTATTCATCAATTTATATAAAACAGCATCGTAGCTGACTGACTGACAGACAACGCACAGACCAAACCGCTGGACATAAAGGGCTTAAATTTTTCATGGCGATTCTTCTTATAGTGTAGGGGTGCACTAAGAAAGATTTTTGAAAATTCTTCTTGGATTTTTTTAAATTAAATTTTTAGGCTGTTTTTGAAACTTTTTTTAAAGTTTGCATTTAAAATAATAATCTGAGGGTTATAAAATTTATATCACGAGAAAAATCGTAAAAATTCCTTTAAAATGAAATCTTTTTTGAATCTTTACCTCCTTTTTATAATTTTTGGTGAATTTTTAAAGATTAATTTTTAGAATTTAATTTATTAAATGCCGATCACGTGATTTCTTTTACTAGTACTTTAAATTAATTTATCGTCACGTGCATAACAACGAAATAAATTGGCAAAAAAGATATAATTTTTTCTTTCTAATGCGGCAGACGAATGGACATTATCCAAAAAAAATATTAAAATACTACAGTAAAAGGAATGTTCCTCAAACTGTACTATATTAACTGTACTATATTCTTTAGTATGTTCCATTAGATTTAATTTCAATATTTTCTTCTACATTATTTTGTCTATCAAAATATCCGTTGTGATTTTTTTTATAAATATATATATATATATATATATATATATATATATATATATATATATATTGGGGGGGGCATTAATTGCATACATTGATAGTTGTATTTAATTTGAATGTACTCCGTAGCGAAGTACGGGTTTTCAGCTAGTTTACATATATAATTTTTTCTAATACATATTCCCTGTTTGTGACTTTTAAATTAATTAAGGATAAAAAGGTTCTTCGGTTAACTAAATTAAATTTTTAGCTAACTATGACAATTATTGAATTTATTTATCCATCATTTAATGCGTAATTAAATTCTTCCGTTTACAAAATGAATTTTACTAATTAACTTTCATAATGGTTGAACTACATCTTGACTATTAAAGTTAGAATGAATAAATAAATCATTCCATTTTGTAACTGTAATCGTGCTAGATAATTGTTATAACCATTGAGATTTTATTTCCAAAGATATCTATATATATAAAACAGTTCCGTAACTGACTCATTCATTCACTGACTGACTGACTGACTGACATACAACGCACAGACCAAACCGCTGGACCTAAAGGGCTGAAATTTTGCATGGCGATTCTTCTAATAGTGTAGGGGTGCACTAAGAAAGATTTTTCAAAAATTCTTCTTAGATTTTTAAAAATTAAATTTTTAAGCTGTTTTTTAAACATTTTTTACGTTTGCATTTAAAATAATACATTGAGGGTTATAAAATTTATATCACGAGAAAGATCATAAAAATTCCTTCAAAATGAAATTTTTTTCGAATTTTTACATCCATTTCCTGATTTTTGTTGAATTTTTAAAGATTAATTTTTAGAATTTAATTTATTAAATGCTGATCACGTGATTTCTTTTTCTGGTACTTTCAATAAATTTATCGTCACGTGCGTAACAACTAAATAGACAAAAAAACATATTTTTTTCTCTTTCTAATGCAGCAGACGATTGGATATTATCCAAAAAAAATGCATATCCCTTACGATTTTTTTATAAATATATATATATAGATAGATATATATTTTACATCAATTGTATACATTGATCATCGCATTTATTATAAATATATATATTTATTTTTTGGCATAAATTGCATACGTTGACCGTTGTATTTAATTTGAATGTACTCCGTAGCGAAGCGCGGGTTTTCAGCTAGTTCTTTATAAATTTGAAGTATTTATATGTGTGAAATTTTTTTACTGAATGGAGGATGCTTGTATCTGAATTATAAACACCATTTTCATAGACATTATCTTTAAGAGCATCCACTCTCCTCAAGTGAACTTACAGAGATGTTATCTTTTTCGTTTAAGCATCGCTCACGCTGAAAGAGGATTGTTGCGTTGCTCGTAAACTATCAACGTTTCGAAAAAATTATTTCTTTAATCCTTTCAAATGATATGCTATGATAGGTATATACTATGATTAACTATGATATTCGATAGTATGGCCTTTTATTGCAGCGCACGGAAGGTAGCAGAAAAAATATTGAATTCAATGAAAATAAAGATCGAGGAACAAATTAGCCATTTACAAGCGGAATCGATTAACTCCCCTTTTTGAATTTTTTTAAAGATTTAGTGTCAAAGCACTTGTTTGACTCTTAACTTTTTATTTTTATAATAAATTTCCCTAATAATGAGGTTTAACACCACTCAATGACAAATTTTTTGGGTCACCGAATAATAAACAATTTATATTAGAAGTCAATCAAATTAACTCCATACTCTAATGTAAATGGTAGCAATAATGCAATTCAAAAGCAGGAACGAGTACTTGATGATAACGGTCAATCGTTTAGTGTTGTTTCATCACAAAAAAGTAAAATAAATGAGTCAGTTACAGTCTAACTGCCATGGAAGTAAATACATGTGAGTTATAACATAACTCATTTTTTTCTGTAATAAAAAATAATTTGAAGACAGAATTGGATGTTATTACTTTTTTGCAGATGCGAAATCCATTAACTCCCTCAGTCACGTAAAAATTGTAATTAATAATAGCGATTACTCCACCGATATTGTATCATGTCGTTAGATAAAACCTACACATCCGATAATACATTCAACAATGTGTATTTGAATTTGCATTTTAAAAGGGATTTTAAAAAGCATAGTATATTATTTTATCATTTTTCTCCTTCTTTTATTTTATGGAGTTAATCGATTTGGCTAGTGAGGGGCTCACATCTATGTATCTATGGCTCAAAATGCACTAAGCATGAACGAAAGCTAGGGCTGAAATCAAACCAAAGAAGGAGGTAGAGTTATTAATTGTTACTCACTGGAAAAGAAACCCCTTGGACTGAAGATAAATCAGTTATCGAGTTAATTTTAAGAGACTATGGACTGTCAAATCTATTTATTTTTTAATTTCCAACGAGTTCTTCTAAAACAATGCTAGAAATAAGCTCAAACAAAACATTATCCGAACTAGGTGTAAATATATTGAAAGTAAATATATTGAAAAATATATAAGTAGTTATAAAAAATTTAATTTTTTAAATAGCATAATAGTGTAGTAAAATTAATTTAAAATATTCCACATGCATTTTTTTTCCATGCTAGGGACAGATTTTTATTTATGAGATATTCTGAATACCCTGCAGTCAAACTGGACATTTACTGTAAATATCGTGGCATTTATAATGAAAACAATTTTTTCTTCTCTAAAATTTTATCTAATGAAAATACCAATAACCATCCAACTGCATATAAACTTTGAGATAAATTACATCTGTATTAAAATACTATTTCTAAACATCTATTTAATACTAGCTGAATACCCGTACTTCTCTACGGAGTACATTCAAATTTAATACAACGGTCAATGTATGCAATTGATGCCAATATATATATATATATATATATATATATATATATATATATATATATATATATATATAATAAATACAACGATGTATGCAATTGATGTAAAAAAAACGAAAAAAATATATTTATAAAAAAATCGTAAGGGATATTTTTATAGACAAAATAATGTAGAAGAAAATATTCAAATTAAATCTAATAGAACATACTAAAGAATGTAGTACAGTTAATACAGTACAGTTTGAGGAACATATCTTTTACTGTATTTTAATATTTTTTTGGATAATGTCCAATCGTCTGCCGCATTAGCAAGAAAAAATTTTTTGTTGTTGTTTATTTCATTGTTATGCATGTGACGATAAATTAATTTAAAGTACTAGTAAAAGAAATCATGTGATCAACATTTAATAAATTAAAATCTAAAAATTTATTTTTAAAAATTCACCAAAAATTAGAAAATGGAGGTAAAGATTTGAAAAAGATTTCATTTTAAAGGACTTTTTATGATCTTTCTCGTGATATAAATTTTATAACCCTCAAATTATTATTTTAAATGCAAAGTTTAAAAAAGTTACTAAAACAGCTTAAAAATTTAATTTAAAAAAATCTAAGAAGAATTTTTCAAAAATTTTTCTTAGTGCACCCCTACACTATAAGAAGAATCGCCACACAAAATTTCAGCCCTTTAGGTCCAGCGGTTTGGTCTGTGCGTTGTATGTCAGTCAGCCAGTCAGTCAATCAGTTAGTCAGTCATTTACGGAACTGTTTTATATATATATATAGATTATATAACTAAAAGCAAAAAAGTTATGAATTTGAAACGAACATGATAATTAGAAATGCGCTTGGATAAATTGTAATAACCATGTGCCTGAAATATTCATAGTTTGAAAAATGCAATAAATGCAATTAAATAAAGGGCGTGAAAGGTTCATTTGCAAATATAAATGCGTATATCTTAGTAGAAAGCGAAAAATAATATACAGCCTATAAACGCATAAAAATATTCCATCTAATAATGCAACCACTGTAAAAATTTTGTAGTGTGCATTATTTCATCCTAAAAGTTTTCTACTTTTAGAACCAAGAAAACTTAAATATGCTTTACTTTAGAATTTTGCGTACCGGGCTTAACTAACTGAAATATCTTCCTCCAAATTGGTTACTTTCTTTATCTGCCGCTACTCCTTCCAACTATTTTCCTTGGGGATACCTTAAAATTACAACTGAAGAAGTGCGAAGAGTAAACCCTGAAATGTAGTTTAAACGTACTAAAATTTATGTTCAAGAAAATATTCCAGGAAGTGTTAGAAGGGGCCCTGTGTGCTAAGAATGTTAGTGTTATAACATTTACATTACCCTGGAGAAAATTTATGCTTCTTACCAGGTAACAACGCACAAAATGATTTGTTTAACAAAAAGTAGTATCACTTTTTATTTGGTATCTTTCATTTATTTTGGGTATCTATGTTTTTGGGTATATGTTCGGTTGTATTATATGTTGTTTGTGTTATTTGGTATGTATTAGTCATTTATATATATATATGTATATATATATATATATATATATATATATATATATATATATATATATATATATATATATATATATATATATATATATATAATAATAAATACAACGATCAATGCATGCAATTGATGTAAAAGAAGCGAAAAAATATATTTATAAAAAAAATCAGAAGGGATATTTTTATAGACAAAATAATGTAGAAGAACATATTCAAATTAAATCTAATTGGACATACTAAAGAATATAGTACAGTTAATATAGTACAGTTTCAGGAACATATCTTTTACTGTATTTTAATATTTTTTTTGGATAATGTCCAATCGTCTGCCGCATTAGCAAGAAAAAAAATGTTTTTTGTTTATTTCATTGTTATGCACGTGACGATAAATTAATTAAAGTACTAGTAAAAGAAATCACGTGATCAGCATTTAATAAATTAAATTCTAAAAATTAATTTTTAAAATTTCACCAAAAATCAGAAAACGGAGGTAAAGATTCGAAAAAGATTTGATTTTAAAGGATTTTTTATGATCTTTAAATGGGCATGCATTATAATTCACCCAGTATATTACCACTATATCCCAAACCAATATGTAAGGAAACTAACTGTTACGAATACAACGTGCTTAACTTGCTTGGAAATTACATCTGAAAGCATAAAAAATTAGCTCATTAGCATGTGTTTTAATTTCCCAAGACAAAATTATGAATCCTTTTCAATGCCATTAATACTTGGAGTATCAGATTTGTATATTTTATTAAAAATTAAATCAGAAAATTTAATGCTTCATTGTTTTCGTCTTCAAGGCTAATTATTATTATTATTTTTGTTGTTGCTTCCGATTTAATTTAATGAGACTGGTCTAAGTGAAAACAAATTCTGGGAATTTAATCAGGACTTCATTACATATCATGTCAGTTACTTTAAAAAAATAGAAAATGAGGATGATAAACTGATCGATATGACAACGGATTGAATTTTTCTCATCGTAATTTTATCTTGTTTATTTTGAAAATATTTTGAACTTTCGGGGCCCTCTTAAAGCAGCGCCACAATTTTCTGTCCGTTTAAAGTAATCAATATGTCTAGGAACGCTTTCGCAGGGACACAAAGCAACAATGGCATTTAATCTTAAATATTCATATATAATGCTCACTTTATTCTGATATTATGAATATACATTTAAGTACCTTTAAATCATAAATAAGTTTCAGCCCCACATTGTTTGTTTACGCTGAAATATGCGTAACATGTTCAGAAACTATATTTGTTTGTTTGGAACCGAAATAGGATATTTAAGGGAATGTTTTGAAGCCTGTGCGCGATCCTGATTGGTTTTCGGTAGTTTTTAATTCTTGTTGGTGGTGTACGTATAAGTGCTCTATTATGGACTCAAAAGAAAAATTTGACAGTTACGTAAAAATTTTGGTTGTAAGTGTTTTTTTTTAGGTTACTCATAGGAGGTCAAATGAATCCTAAGAATAGAAAAATTTAGTGCGATTAATTTCTCAGTTAATCTCCCAGTCGATTTTTTTAAAAACTATTAGTTGAAAATAAACGAAATTAGGAAACAACTTGCTTTTCCACCATTTCAGTATAAAACTTGTAATGAACCGGGAATTTGAACGCGGGTCTCTTGATACCCAATTCAGTACTCTCACTTTTCCAACTCTCATTCATCAAGGAACTTTCATTCCCAACATATTTATCTTAACACTGCCCTGTACGTATCTTTTCGATTAAGTAATAAATAAGTTATTTTTTACAGACAATGCTTAATTTTTTTATCTCTACGAAATTTACTTCATGTTTTCTAACGGTCCATTACCTACTCATTCGAAATGGTCGAGTGGAACTGTAAAAGACCGTCTGACAAGACCGTGAATGGAACCCAGGCCTCCTAACCTCGAAGTTACGAATTTTACCAACGGAACTAACCCGATGATGTAACGAACTCTCTCTTTTCCAACTTTCATTCAAATCTTATTCATTAAAGAACTCTTATTTCTTACCATATTTATCCTAATTTTTGAAGCCAACTACCAAAAGTGTTCAGCCGGACGATGGCCCAATGGCTAGGGCACTGGCTTTCGGTACCAGAGTCTGTGGGTTCGAAATAACCCACAGACTCTGGTACCGAAAGCAGCATGCATGTATGACCCACTCTTGGCATGCATGATTGTAGCCGTTCGGAAACGGCTTTAAGCAGTAGGTCCCAGTATAATTAGCCCTCGTGTAGCAAAAAAATGACCGTAGCGCTCCAAACCAGACCATAATTTCTGGCCTGCACATAATTTTTTCGAGGAATTAATTGTTTAAAGGATATCTTTCCGGCGATGCTGATTTTTTTTCTAATGTTGAAAATTTACCACATGATGCCTAACTGCCCATTTCCTGGCATTTACAAACGGTTGAGGGCCTCTATAATTACGATCTGCTAATACCGGAATCGAACCTGTGTCTCCTAAACTCGAGGCCGGTATTCTGTCAAGTGATGTATCAGGGCATTGTGAAGAACTCTCAATCCCTTCCTGACTAGCTTACTGTGGGATTCAAGACAATAAGAAGAACAGAAGAGGAGATGGATAGAAAAAAAAATAAGAAGAACATATTAGGAAATTCAACCTTTACATGTTCCTAATAACGTGTTTTTAACGTTTGAATCTAGACATTATCAAAACCATTCTTGTTAGATCAGTCTTTATAATGTGGGTAGATAGCGATATTCGATAGAAATGTTATTAGCGAGATCTTCGTTCGATTTTTCAAATATGCCGGAGTCATTCAAATCGAACTCTAATCGGTGGGCAAACACGTACGCACGGCACTTCAAAAGTTCACATAAGAGGTTTCGGAGGTTACTAGAAGAGGCATACAGACCCTGAAGGAGCAACTTCCTCCAGATAACGGTTAAAACGGTTGAAGTTAAGGCGTGCACCGTTTGATCTAGCAGATTTTCAATCTCCAACCAAACAGTGGGGAATATACCTCTTAGTATATAGTATATTTTTTCACGGGCTGACTAATGCATATTTTTCAAGTTCTGCTTTCAACCATAGTATGTAGGCTTTTAGAAAGAGAACACAGATAGTTTGATTTTTTTCCCGTGGGTAATACCTCATTTGTCATTAAATAATTGACGTTTGTCTCTGCGAGAATTAAAACTGTTTTTACCATGTTTTTATTAACTTGCTTTCTTGTTTGTGTGTGTGTTTGTCCAGTACAAATCTTGCAATCGATTTTTAACTAACTTCCCAACTAGTCAGACATTTGAAAGTTTTAGAATAGCTCAGAACACGATGACAATGCATTTTTTTAAAAATACTTTTAGCCATCTTTAAGCTGCATTGAATTCATTTTCAGTTAATTTTGTTTTGTAGACTGGTGCAGCCATCTATCGGCCGGTACTGAAACGAAAAGTTAAACGCGAGTTAATTTCCAATTAACTTCATTTTCTTTCAAGTTGATGGGATAATTCATCAAAAAAGTTTTAAAAAAGTATTTATTAATACATAGAATTGTCAGGTTTATATGATTCAATAGAAAATTTAAAAACATGGTATATAAAAAGATCTTTTTATCTTGTAATTATTAAAAAGTAAAATTACAGTAAAAAGATTTTTTTTAAAAATACGCGCATTGAATTTAAAGATCTATTCTCACATGCACAAAACAGAACTATAAAATATGCCTTTCCTAATCCAGGATTAAAAAATAATGAAAGGAAGTTTTCCTATAGCTTAATGGGGATTGAAGTTCTGCAAGGTTAAAGGATATACCAACCTCATATATCGTTGCCAAAATTAAATCAAAACAAAACTCTAAGTCTCTTTAATCATAATGTGATGATTTTATATTTCGCAATTTCTTAATAAGCCAGGGACGCTGAATACCCTAATTCTCTAGAAGAATATAAGTAATAAAGTTTCCTCAATCATTTAATTCAATTAAATTCCTCAATGTCTATCTTTCTATCCTTTCGTTAGCAACAGAAAGTTATTATTTATATCTTAGTAACAAAATAAAGCTAATTAAAATTTTATTTTATTTTGTTACTAGCTGAAAACCCGCACTTCGCTACGGAGTACATTCAAAGTAAATACAACGGTCAATGTATGCAATTAATGCCAAAAAATAAATAAATAAATAAATAAATAAATAAGTAAATAAATAAATAAATATATATATATATATATATATATATATTTATAAAAAATCGTAAGGGATATTTTTATAGACAAAATAATGTAGAAGAAAATATTCAAATTAAATCTAATATAAAGAATACTAAAGAATATAGTACAGTTAATACAGTACAGTTTGTAGAACATTTCTTTTACAGTATTTTAATATTTTTTAGGTTAATGTCCAATCGTCTGCCGCATATTTAGTTTTATGTACGTGACGATAAATTTATTTAAAGTACCAGAAAAAGAAATCACGTGATAGGCATTTAATAAATTGAATTCTAAAAATGAATCTTTAAAAATTCACCAAAAATCAGGAAATGAAGGTAAAGATTCGAAAAAGATTTCATTTTAAAGGAATTTTTATGATCTTTCTCGTAATAAAAATTTTATAACCCTCAAATTATTGTTTTAAATGCAAACTTAAAAAAAGTTACAAAAACAGCTTAAAAATTTAATTTAAAAAAATCTAAGAAGAATTTTTGAAAAATCTTTCTTAGTGCACCCCTACTCTATAAGATGAATCGCCATGCAAAATTTCAGCCGTTTAGGTCCAGCGGTTTGGTCTGTGCGTTGTATGTCAGTCAGTGAGTCAGTTACGGAACTGTTTTATATATATAGATATTCTGTCATTCTAAAGGACACGTGACCTTATTCGTAATAGTAAAAATTCTTCCTAACGTTATTTATTACATCTTTGCTTTCAAAAAGCCCCTTGGGATGACAGCTAGACTCGTTAAGCAATTATTAATTATTCACCTCTTTCCAATTAAAAAATATTTTCTTCATCTATGCTGGGGACGAGGTTTCCTTCTAGGGGAGGGGTGTTGTCAACGAACTTATTCTAAATTGCACCTATAATACTATTCCGTTTACTAGTTAAGCGCTGATTTTTAACACTCTTCCTAATTTATCTCATTTGCTTCAAAAGGTGAAAAAAGCGTATAAAAGAATTCCGAGCCATCCTCCGTCATGATTAAGATTTCCATTTCTTTCGCTTTCGGGGAAATTATTTCCGGAGAATGGCAACAGGTCGAAAACCCGGAGAGCGTTCTCTGGCCGCTCAGAATGTACTAGTCTCATTATACAACGTTTTCTGGAATGAGACCCTAATTACATCTGTCTTTCACTAAGACTGCATTTATCAAAGTAGGCTCTATCGTAATTGGACGGGCGGGGTCCGCTGCAGGAAAATAAGACGGCAGAAATGCAAGCCCGTTTTGTTCTCGTGATATCGTGATATGTGATGTTTGTGGCTTTAATAAGGAACCAAACTCTGAAAAATGCGGATTACAGAAGAATAACCTCTTCTATGAAATAGCAGTTACCATTTTTCGTTCTTATCAGAGGAGAAAAACGCCGACAGAATATGAAATAAATGCCATATGTAACGATCAAATTCCAGATGAACACTTTACCTGAGTTCAATGTACGTTGTAAAAACGGTACATTGTAAATCTTCTCCAATAATGTATGCTCCGACATATTTACCTGGCAACTTAATCAGAAATTGCATCGTTAAATATGAGCTAATACAAATACTTTAGTATTTATAAAACTAGCAGTAACTTCGGGTGCGCAAACAAATACATGTGGCTTTGGTATGACAATTTATAAATGAACAAAGTGGGATATCACTCCTTGTTAAAGGTACTGTATTACCCGACAGCATTGCATCCAACATATGCCATCAAAAGCAGATGTAATGTTCTAATCTAAGGGCAGCTATAAGCAGTGAAAAGAAGTGAAATCAACTATGGTTTCGGGAAAAGAAAGGTCAATGAGGTGCAACATTAATTCCGCCGCTTATCTGAATCATACAATTGAATAAACAAAAACACAGCTTCTTGAAATTCAAGAAGAAAAAAAAAGGCAACTTGCTAATTTATAGCTATTTTCCTAGCTAATTTATATTCGCTCTTAGTGTCGGAGAACATGAGGTATAATTTTCTCTATGAACAATTCACGAATGTTTCAAATGACTATGTATGTATGAATATTACATCATACGTATTTGAAAGGTCGAAAAAATAGTATTTATAAATTCCATAACAACAAACAGCAAAATAGTAATTAAGAAGAACGATATAATATTTGTTCTGTAAAAATATTGATATTACTCTATTCTTAAGTTTATCTAAAATAAAAATAAAAAATAAATCGCATTCCAATTTTTTTTCATTGTTTACTAAAATTGCCGGCGTCTTGGGATTTTTCGCAACATCTACTATCACATAATTTAGATTTCTTTTGCATAATATGAGTTCACTTAAAGTTTTGTAAACTTTAGATGTACTCATACTGATTTTGCAACAATAAATGTGTTGTGTAACCGTATTCCCTTTGTTATAAAAGTCACTTGATTGCGGCAAGTATATCTTTACAACACGGTGACTTTAAAATTTTCTGTAACAGGGCTAATGAATTTTCTCTGTTTTCCTATTCAAAATAGACACTTTTTTCGTACTCAGCAGCCAAACATATAGATTTTACTCTCATAATGATCTCCTTTGTTAATAATGAAAGGGAAAGCTAGGTTCATGTTTGCCGGGTGCTTTTTAACAATCCATTGATGCCTATTTTTTAAATTAGAGATCTCTCGTACAAGGGTGTATTTTACGCAATTTTGTTTTCATCGAGTCACCTAAATTTGCATCGTAAATCATGGCAGCATATTCTTTCCATTGTAGGCAGCACTAAGTAGATATTATCAGCTACTTGTAAAAAATTAAGCCAAATCCGCTTTTGAAATTTGTTGGTCTGCAACTTCCTCCTAATGTATGCACTGCATACGTATGCACTGCATACGTATGCACTGCATTCTATAGTACTGCATACTATGCAGTACTATAGAATCTATAAAAACGGCGAAACTTTGGTCCATTGCTGTGGGTACTTTTGAGACGCTAATTTTCGTTTTCGATTCATCCAGTTACTGGGGTATGTTTTTCGCAGTTTCATTACCTTTTAATTGTTAATACGAATAGAGTGAATTTCATATTTCTCTTTTTAATAAAACTAAAAAAAAAATCTTTTTTGTGATTTGAGAATTAGAAGATAAAACATTAGTATAATTTCTAAGAAGAGAAATTTTCACTACACTAAAACAAAATTTTTGTGGATGAAAGGGAATTAAAAATGTATCCACTTTAATATTTAGCTTTCTTTTCAGGAACAAACGAGTTACGAGTTATGAGTTCAAATATTCTCTCCACAATATTCACTGGTAAATCTATATTCTGTACAATGGGTCGGATATTGCATAAAAATTATGCTAATCTATAGTCTGCTAATAGTTATAAATTAGAACTAAATATTTTTTATTTTATTCAGACGAGTCCTGTCATCACGGCTACTGTAAAAGCTCTGGATACTTTTG